>PVHX01024402.1:0-24132 GCA_004024805.1 Geosciurus inauris
CACGTATGATTGGGTAAGCTGGTGGTGTGTGACTTGAGGGTCATGGATATTAGACATTAGCATTGGAACAAAGGAAGCTGTGACTGCCCAGCTTGTGACTAGCGGGCGACCCCCAAGTATTCAGTGAACTGCCGCTGGTGAAGGTGGTGCCTGTGAACTACTGTTCTTCAATAAATCCTGACATTGTGGAGAGACACAAATGGTTCCATCTATGTAAATGACAGCTTGCTCACACCGTGAGCCGATGGGCAGCTGGGCTGCTTCTGTTTTAGTCCCATCTTGTGAACACTGATGCTCCAACACTCATACAAGTTTTTCTTTGAATACCTGCTTTCTATTCTTTTCATATATGCCTAGGAAGGGGATCTTGGGTTACTGACAATTCTGTTTAGCTTTTTGTTGATGGAGCTGGGTTTGAACCTAGGGCCTCCTGCATGCTGGGCAAGTACTCTGCCTCCAAGCCATGCCCCAACCCTCTGTTTAACTTTGTGATGAACTGCCAAACTGTTTCCACACCAGCTGCACCATTTTACATTAAAAAAAAAAAATCTTTTTTTTGTTTATTTATTTTTATGTGGTGCTGAGGATTGAACCCAGTGCCTCACATGTGCGAGGCAAAGCACTCTGCCACTGAGCCACAACCTCAGCCCCTATTTTATATTTTTATACCTTTCTATCAGCAGTGTACCAGGGCTGCACTTTCTCCACATGGGCACTGACACCTGCTATTTTCCTTTTTTGATTATAGCCATCTCAGTGGGTGTCAAGTATCCAGGTGTCCCCATTCTGGCACAAGCTGGAGAAGTCACAGTACATGCCCTTTGGCTTCCTGGTCTGCTGAAAGCTTCCAATTTCCTGTAAGTAAGATTAGTCTTTGTTATTGTTACACACACTTGGTGACCCTAGAGGTTCAGACCATAGGAGGGGAATCCTGTTATATGCTAAATATGATGTTAGTTTAATGTCTGCTAAAAAAACAACAACAACAAAAAAAACCCCCACACCTTTTTACAGTATTTGGCCACATTTACAATGTTTCATAGGAGTATAGAAAAACAGAGGTGGCATTATTAAGTGGGGTGAGGGGTGTAAAATAATCATTGGGACAAGTGACCTTTAGGGCTCTTTTTAAACACTTAGGTGATGGCGATAACCTGGCCCAGGCCCGAGAATCCAGGCGTCCTGACAAAACCACACGAATGGGGAGAGCAACCTGTCACAACCAGCCCCCTGGGGGACTTTCAGCCAGGCCCCTAGCTCGGGGCTGCTGGTGCTGGTGAGCTCAGGCTCTGGGGCTGGAGCACCCGGGTGAGTCAGAGCAGCGAGGGCGAGAATTACCACTTCCTGTATATGAAAAGCTCAGATGAGTGTTGGTTCCCACCACGGCCAAGAACCTGATCAGGGTCGCGCTGTACCCTCAGCCTCCAGCCTTTGCTGGTTCCTGACAAGCCCAGAACGCCCGTGGGCAGGTCCAGGGGGTTCTCCTACCTAGCAGGGAGTAACGGTTTTAACTGTTTTCAGATGTTGATTAACATTAATCACCTGGCCCAGGTATTCCCTCGCTATCCTCCCGCTATGGTGAGAATGGGAAGGACGGTAAGAGGTGCTGGGGCGAGAGGGCGCCGCGCTCCCGGGGGCACAGAGGGCGCAGTCCCGGGAGTGTGTCTGTCATGGAGTGGGTTTGGCCCCCTTTGCTTTCTGCTCCCCTCTTCCGCCTTCCGCATAGAACCTTGCAGCAGGAAGGCCCTTGCCAGATGTGGCGCCCTGCCCTGAGACTTCCCAGCCTCCGGAACTGCGAGCCAAACACCTTTCTGTTCATTATAGATTATTCAGTTGGTATAAAAGGTTTGAAAACAAGCAAAGCCCTGGATAAATTTTGGAAGAGGAGAAACCCCATGGGGAGTCGGGATATCATCGGTGGGCGACCTTTGCCAAGACCCACCTGAAGGATGGATGGGGTTGAGATAGAAGCCAGGGGCGCAGAGGCAGGAGTTATACGGTGCTGCCCTTGCTCAGTGCACAGCGCCAACAACTGGGTTTGGGACTCACACTCCGAGTGAAGCCAAGCTTCCCCGCATAGAGTGCACTTCTGCGATAAAACCATGAATCTGAAATTTGTTGACAAATTATTGTGGCTATTTTACTTTAATAAATACAGTGGCCAAATTTTTTTTAAAAATTGATGTTACAGAATGGGAATAATTATTTCTTAGCAGTTTTAATTCTGCAATTTCCTCCATAGTCACCCTGCTGAAAAATTGCCGGACTACAAAACGCTTTCAGTCGAGGTAAGTGGAGGGCCAGGGTATTTGGGGGCTCCAAAAGCCACCCAGGATGATTTCCTTTACCCCTGGAGTCCAGTGTAGTCAAAGCACCTACTTTCACCCCAACAGTGCCCCAGTTTGGATAGTATATGAACACTCTTTATCATAGATATTAAAATTATTAATTTTTTTTCAAAATTGTGGCAAAATATACATAACAAAGATTTCCACTGTTTTAACCGATGTTTCTTTTTTGAAAGGTTTAATTGTTCACTGAGTAAGCAATTGGTAGATGAAGCGATTCATTTTTAAGCATATATAGGAAAGCCATTGACTTTTTTTTTTTTAAATATTTTCTTAGTTGTAGATAGACACAATATCTTTATTTATTTTTTTTATGTGGTGCTGAGGCTCGAACCCAGTGCCTCACGCATGCGAGGCAAGCGCTCTACCACTGAGCTACAGCTCCAGCCCAAGCCATTGACTTTTGTGTATTAACCTTGTAGCCTACAACCTGGTTATAGGTACTTATTAGTTCCAGAAGTTTCCTTGTTGTTTCGTTAATAGATGTAGGTATTCAGGTTATGGATTTCTCCTTGTTTAAATTTTGGTAGATTGTATCTTTCAAGGAATTTATCTATTTCATCTTAGTTATCAAATTCATAGGCATAGAGTTGTTAAAAATATTTATTTTTCCTTTTACTATCCATGGGATAAGTAGTGGTTGCTCCTGTCTCTGCCTTATATTAGCAATTTATGTCTTCTCTCTTTGATTAGCCTAAAAGTTTATCATTTTGTTGATTTTTTTCAAGAACCACCTCTTTTGGTATTATTAATTTTTCTATTGATTTCCAATTGCAGTGATTTCTGCTTTGATGTTTACCATCTCTTTTCTCCTGCTTACTTTGGGTTTATGTTACTTTCTTTCCCTAGTTTCTTCAGCTGAAAGCTTAGATTATTAATTTTTGGATTTGTTTCTCATATGTGCATTCAACGCTGTAGTTTTCTTCTCCAATTCTGTTTTTGCTGGATTCTGAAAAAAAAATTTTGGTTTTTTTTTTTTTTTGGTACCAAAGATTGAACTCAGAGGCACTCAACCACTGAGCCACATCCCCAGCCCTATTTTTTGTATTTTATTTAGAGACAGGGTCTCACTGAGTTGCTTAGCACCTTGCTTTTGCTGAGGCTGGCTTTGAACTCGCAATCCTCCTGCCTTAGCCTCCCAAGCCGCTGGGATTACAGGTGTGTGCCACCGCACCTGGTTGCATTCTGGAAATTTTGATAAGCTGTATTGCCTTCCTTCTTTTTCTTTGGTGGTGCTGCACATGCTAGGCAAGCACTCTACCACTGAGTTACACCTACAGGCTTTTTGTTTTTCCTTTAAGAGACAAAGTCTCACTGATTGCCCAGGCTGGCCTTGAGTTCCTGGGCCCAAGAGATCTTCCTGCTTCATCCTCTCAAGTAGCTGGGATTTAGGTGCTTGCTGCATCAACACTTTAATAGATTATACTTTCATTTTTGTTTAGTTCAAAATATTTTAAAGTTCTTGTGAGATTTTTTCCCCCCAGATGTTATTGAGAAGTATGTTGTTAAATTTCCAAATATCTTGGAATTTTGTAGCTATCTTTCTGATATTAATTTCTACTTTTTCTTTTTTATTGCTAATTCCATTGTGGTCAGAGAACACACTTTGTATGATTTCTGTCCTTTTAAACTTATTTAGTATGACCTGCAATGTGGTCTCTCAGTGAATGTTCTATGGGAGCTTGAGAAGAATGCAAATTCTGTTGTTTTGGGATGAAATGTTTGTAAATGCTTGTTAGATCCCATTCAGTGATGGTGCTGTTTAATTCAACTGTATCCTTACTGGTTTTCTGCCTGGGAGATCTGCCAATGACTGACAGAGGGGTATTAAAATCTCCAACAACAGGAGCTGGGGTTGTGGCTCAGTGGTAGAGCACTTGCCTCGCATGCATGAGTCATTGGGTTTTATCCTCAGCACCACATAAAAAAAAAAAATAAATAAAATAAAGATATTGTGTCCATCTATAGCTTTAAAAAAAATCTCCAGGGCTGGGATTGTAGCTCAGCGGTAGAGCGCTTGCCTCGCATGCGTGAGGCCCTGGGTTCGATCCTCAGCACCACATACAAAGCAATAAAATAAAGACATTGTGTCCATCAACAACTAAAAAATATTTAAAAAAAAAAAAAAATCTCCAACAACAGTTGCATGATTTTCTATTTTCCCTTGCATTTTTTTTTTCCTCTCTTAATTCGGCCCTGTTGTTAGGCACATGCACATGAAGGATTTTTATGCTTTGTTGGAGAATAGACCCTGTTACCATTATTTAATGTCCTTTATCCCTGTTTTCCATTTTCCTTGTTCTGAAGTCTGCTTTGTCTGACATAAATACATTTACCTCAGCTTTCTTTGATACGTTTGAATGCATCTCTTTACTTTTCCCCAATCCTTTACTTAAAAAAAAAAAAACAACAAAACGTTTTTATTGTGGCAAAATAAAAATAATGTAATGCTTACTGTCTCCACCGTGTTCAAGTATACAGTTCATTGACATTCAGACAGTTGTGCAAACACCAGCGCTGTCCATCTCCACGCAGACTCACGGTGAGTCCAGTTGGTGTTGGAGTTGCTCAGAACTCTCGTCAACTCGCAAAACTGAAACTCTATACCCACTAAACAAAACCCTCAGGCATTCCTCAGCCACAGCCCCTGGGAACCCCATCCTTTCTATCTCTGTGAGTTTGGCCCCTCCTGGTGTCTCATCTAAGTGAAACCATACAGTATTTGTCCCTTTGCACCCTGCGTATTTCACCTAGGATGACATGTTCAAAGTTATCCAGGTTGAAGCATGTGTCACAACTTCCTTCCTTTTTTTTTTTTTTTGCAGTACTGGGGATTGAATGTAGGGCCTCACACCTGCTAGGCAAACAACCTACCACTGAACTGTACCCCCAACCCTTTTGGTTTAGAGTCAGGGTCTTCCTAGATGCCCAGTCTTCCTGTCTTAGGCTTGAACTTGGGATCCTCCTGCCTCAGCCTCCTGAGTAGCTGTGATCACAGGCATGCACTGCTGTGCCCAGTGAAATTTCTTTCCTCTTAAAGGCTTTCTTTCCTTTCCTTTTATTTATTTTTCATTCTTTAGTACTGAGGATTGAGCTATAACCCCAGCCTTTCATATATATGATTTTTTAAAATTTTGGGACAAAGTCTCATTAAGTTACTGGGGCTGGCCTTGAACTTGCAATCCCCCTGCCTCAGTCTCCCAAGTTGCTGGGATTACAGGTGTATCCATCATGCCCAGCTTATTCCTTTACTTTTAATCTCTCTGTTTTTATATTTAAAGTGGGTTTCTAGTAGACAATGTATAATTGGATCTTGTTTTTTAATCCAGTCTTTTTTAAAATTGGCCTACTTAGACCATCATTTTAAAATAATTATCGGTCTGAAAGTGCTTTCTATTGATTGCACTTTATTTTTCCAAACCTCCGCCCCTCTTGTACCTTCTCTGGTTTTAATCGAGCTTCTCATATGGTTCCACTTTCTCTCCCCTCTCAGTATATCAGTGAGACCTCTTTCAGTGGTTTGTTGACCTGTAGTTTGCAGGTGGACGTTTACAATTAATCTAAGTCTACTATCAAACACTGCTACTTAGTTTCCTGGTAGTGTAGGTGACATACAGTGAGGGATTCTGGATTCCTCTCTCCTATGCCTTATAACATACTGCCATTCATTTCACTTGTCCATAAGCTACAGTCACCCAATACAGTGTTGCTATTACTGCTTTGAACAATTATCTATTAGCTCAATTAAGAACAAGAAAATTAAGCTGGGTGCAGTGACACATGCCTGTAATTCCAGCACTTTGGGAGACTGAGGCAGGAGAATTGTGAGTTCAAAGCCAGCCTCAGCAACCATGAGGTGCTAAGCAACTCAGTGAGACTTTGTATCTAAATGAAATACAAAATAGGGCTGGGGATATGGCTCAGTGGTCGAGTGCCCCTGAGTTCAATTCCTGGTACCTGCCCCTCCTTCCCCCCCCAAAAAAAAGGAAAAGGTTTTATTTTGCCTTGATTTATTTCTACTCTCTCTTCCTTTCTTTATGTAATTATGAACTTGTGACCTCTGTCATTTTCCTTCTTTCTGAACTTTTGACATTTCCTGTAACGCAGGGCTACTGGAAACCAACTCCCTCAGTTTTTGTTTGTCTAAGGAAGTCTTCATTTATCCTTCACTTTTTCAATGGATACAGAGTTCTAGGTTGGTGTGTTTGGTTTTTGTTTGTTTGTTTTAAAGTGCTGGGGTTCAGGACACGTTATCCTACAATACAGCACTGTCCAGACTACTATAGCAAAGTACCTGAGGCTGCGTAATTTACAAAAAACAGAAACTTATTTCTTATAGTTCTAGAGGCTGAAACTCCAAGACCAAGGAGCTGGCAGATTTGGTGTTTGGTGAGGGCTGCTTTCTGCTTCCAAGATGGCGCCTGGTCGCTACATCCTTACATGGCAGAAGGGCAAACTCCAATGTCCGCACGTGGTGGCAGGGGCTACATGCTCTCTTTACCTTCCTTTATCAGGGCTTGAATACCACTAATATCTTAATCCCTTCCTCAAAGCCCCACATCTTTTTTAATACTAAGGATTAAACCTGGGGGTCTTAACCACTGAGTCCAGACCTTTTTTGTATTTCATTTAGAGACAGGGTCTCACTGAGTTGCTTAGGGCCTCGCTAAGTTGCTGAGGCTGGCTTAAAGTCCCACCTCTTAATACCATTACAGTGGGGATTAGGTTTCAACATAAAGTTTGGAGGGACACATTCAGACCACCTTCATATTTGAGAAAACAGCAGAAGTGAGAAGACCCCTTTTGCCCTTCCTCCCTCATTTCTCCCCAGAAGCAGGTAATAAAATGTCGTGTGAGAGAGGCTCTTTCTCTACCCAGAGGAAAGGAGCATCCTTATCTCTGAAGATAAAGAGACTCAGAAGGATCTGAACAAAGAGGACTTGCTAAATTTTCCCCAGCTTAGTACCATTATATCATACTCTGTCCAATCATATTTCTCCATGACTGTCCACTCTTGATCAAACCTAGCATAAAAAAAACCCCACAAGTTTAACCATTTCTTCTGGTCTCATTTCATTACGAAGGCTCTCATATCATGTAAAATAAATGTGCATGCTTTTCTCTTGTTAATCTGTCTTTTGTTAAAAGAGCTTAGTTTTGAAACTTGGAGGGGTAGAGGAAAAGTATCTTCCCTTTCCTACACATTTCAAAAATTTCAATTTCTTGCATGATTTTAGACAAGAATTTTCTCCTCTGACTTTTTTTTTGTCTAAGATTTTCTCTATGTCTGTGGCTGTCTGCTGTTTGAATATTATACATTTAAAAAATTCTGCTTATTCTCTGAGCTCTTTGTATCTGTAGTTTCATGTCTATCACTAACTTTGGAAAATCTTCAGCCATTATTGCTTCAAATACTTCTGCTCTTTTCTCTCTTTCTTCCCCTTCAGAAGTTTCCATTTCACATGTTACATCTTTTAAAATTGTCCTTTTGTTCTTGGATGTTCTATGCTATTTTCTTCCTTTGCATTTCAGATGTGATTTCTAGTATTTCCTTTTGGTTCTTGGAGTTTCCATCTCTCTGCTTTTGTTATGTGTAATGAAAATAATAGTGTTCATTCTTGCACAATGTCTTATTATTTTCCACTAGAATCCTTAAAATATTAATCATACTTATTTAATTTCTTAGCTGATAATTCCAAAATCTGGGCCATATCTGGGTTTGGTTCTGTTGCTTGCTTCATCTCTACAGACTGAGTTTTTAATCACCTTTAGCATGTCTTATAATTTTCTGTTGAGTGCTGGACATAATGTATGTGATAATACGACTGGAAGTAATCAAGCCTTCAGTGTGAGGTTTTATGTTACTCTGACCAGGGACTGGGCTATGTTTAATGTTTGCTGTATGCATAGGGGCTGGAGACTTAGGTTCTCTTTCCTTTGGTTGTGAGGGCATTTCTTCTCTGTTGATTTCCCTAAGAACATCCTCTTAAATGGAGCCCATGTCTCACAACTCTCTGAATTGTCATCTACTTTCATTATACTGGAGCCTGTTGTCCAATGTCCTCCCAAAATGCATGTTTTCCTGGAACTTCAGAATGTGAGCTTATTTGGAAGTAGGTTTGATGTAATTAAGGTGAAGTCATACCTAAGGGGAGGTCCTAAGTCAAATGACTTATGTCTTTAAAAGAAGAGGCAAAGACACATACAGACACAGAAGTGAAGGAATTCAGCACAGGCTCTCCACTCCTAAATGTGCCATTTTGATATAAGGATTATTTTGAGTTAAAGGCACTTAAAAAATAGCATGTATAGCTGGGTGTGGGGGTGCATACCAGTAACCTCAGCTACTAGAAAAGTTGCAGCAGGAGGATTGAAAGTTCAAGGCCTGCTTGGGCAGCTTCGTGAGATCAGCTACTCAGGAGGCTGACACAGGAGGATTGCAAGTTTGAGGGCAGCCTCAGGAACTTAGTGAGATCCTGTCTCAAAATAAAAAATAAGAAGGGCTGGGAATATGGGGATGTGGTTCAGTAGCAGAGCACCCCAGGATTCAATATCTGGTACTGCAAAAAACAAGAACAAAAACAAAGCAAAAACAAAAACAAACAAACAAAAAACAACAGGTAAAAGAAGGATGCTCTAGCCTTCCCCATTTTCTTCCTGAAAGTGGGAGGTACAAACTGCCTTCCCCATATGGATGATGTGCTCCCTATACCAGGAGGAAAGCAACATTCTTTTTTTCCCCCTATCTTATTGGTGCATGATAGTTGTACACAGTGGTAGGATTGGTCGTTACTTATTTGTACATACACACATCACAGCAATATATTTTGGCCAATATCCTTCCCCGCCATTTCCTCTTTCCCTTCCCTCCTCCTTCCCCCTCATCCCTTTCCTCTGTTCTACTGATCTCCCTTTGGTTTTCATGAGACACCCCCCCTTTTCCTCTCTAGCTTCCACATATGAGAGAAAACATATGTCCCTTGACCACCTGAGTGACTTTAACTCATAATGTTCTCGGGTTCCATTCATTTTCCTGCAAATGATGTGATTTCATTCTTCTTTATGGCAGATTGTGCATATATATACCACATTTTCTTTAGTCATTCGTCTTTTTTTTTTTGGTACTGGAGATTGAACTCAGAACTCAGGGGCACTGGACCACTGAGCCACATCCCCAGCGCTATTTTGTGTTTTATGTAGAGACAGGGTCTCACTGAGTTGCTTAGTACCTCGCCATTGCTGAGGCTGGCTTTGAACTCACGATTCTCCTGTGTCAGCCTCCCAGAGTGCTGGGATTACAGGCTTGCGCCACCACACCTGGCTTAGTCATTCGTCCTTTGATGGACACCTAGGTTGGTTCCATTGTTTGGCTATTGTGAATTGTGCTGCTGTAAACCTGGATAGGAAGGTAACGTTCTTATCATTAAAGACAAAAAGTCATAGCTGAGAGAAATCTGCACAAATGAACTTGGTTAAACTAGCCTTACCTTCCTGGTCACTTCTCCAGCCAGTTAATGACCACAGCCCATGCCCCTTTGCCTAATCACATTTTCACATCTCGCTTTTTTCCCCCCAACTCAGTATGTAAGTGTTTGACTCTAACTACTCCTTCAAGTCTTCATTTCTGCTTGGGTCTGAATGTCCCTCCAGATTCATGTGCTGGAAACTTAGTCCCCAGTGCAACTTAATCCTCCAGGTATTGGGAGGTAGCACCTAGTGGCAAGTGTTGCTAGGGCTGCACCTTCATGAACGGATTAAAGCTGCTAAGGAGGGATTTGGGACGCTAGGGGGGCATTCCTCTGATCTGCTATGTGAGGACAGAGCAGTCAGGGCAACATTTTGGAGTAGACACTGGACCCTTGCTGGACAATGAACTTGTAAGTGACACTTTGATCTTGAACTCCGCAGCCTCCAGAACTCTGAGGAATGACTTTTGGTTTTTTAAAGATGACCCTGTGCATGGTATGCTATTACAGTAACATAAAATGGTTCCAATTTCCTCCTGAGGGCTCCTGAGTCACATAAAATTTGTATTAAATACATTTGCATGCTTTTCTCCTGTTCATCTAAGTTACTTTAATTTTCAGGCTTAGCTGAAAATCTTGAGTGTAGTGGTAAAATTTTGTCTCCCCTGCAGACAAAAAGCCATGTTGATGATAGAGACAGAGGTTGGAACAATACAGCCACAAGCCAAGGAATGCTGGGGATGGTGACCAACCTCAGAAACCAGGAACAGGCCAAGAAGGATTCTTCCCTCGCACCTTCAGGGAAACAGAGAGGGTGGCTCTGACGACGTCCTCATTTTGGACTTCCAGTTTCCAGACCTGTGAGAGAATAAATTTCTGTTGTTTATGTCACCCAGTTGGTGGTGTTCGCAATGGCAGGGTGAGGAAATTAATACCAGGAGCTGTTGGGGAGGAGGAGTGTTCAACAATCTGTGGTAAGTCTCAGTGGGCCTGAGTCCTTGGGCTGTGACCTTCAGAAGTGGTTCTTGGTCTTTCTTTTTCTGCCCTGGTGAGAGACTAGGCTGTCTCACCGCCCTTCCTACAGAAGATAAGGCCCTGGTGAAGCAGTATCCCTTCACACTTAGCCTTGGTTAGAGAACAGAATGTTCTGGGCTTTCAAAATGGTTACTTTTCCTTGGGTGTATTGTGCAATGGTTACTTTGCTCCTCTCTTGGTCTGAAGCCTGGGAGTTTTTCTCTCATCTTCAGACTGAGAACCCTGTGGCGTAAAACCTGGAGAAAGGGTGGGGCCCCTAAGACTGGACCCCAGGAATTTTTAACCCAAACTAGTTCACACCAGCCTCCAGCAATTTGTCACTTTTCATTGGTCTTCCTACCAGTTCCTACCGGCTCCAGGGCTGGCTTCTGCTCTAGGTAAGTCACAATCTTTGCGTCCCCTGTGTCTTGTTCTCAGGGTGGGTGATTTGCCCTGTGACCTCAGTTCTCCAAGAGATCTAAGAAAAGTTGTTGATTTTCAGTTCGTTCAGTTTTTTTTTCTTGTTCTGAGGATGGAAGTAATGACTTCCAGGCTCTTCACTGTGGGACTGTCTTATGGTGGCTTTTGGTCATCAGAATTATACATGGGTTTGTAATGGAATTCGATCTCCCTACTAATTCTTCTTTTTCCTTTTCAAAGTTTTCTCCCCCACCCCTGAAGGCTATGGGGCAACAGACAGGGATTAACCAAAATAAGAAATGTAGGAAAGTTTCAAAGACTCAGAATCTTATAATATCTCTAAGTAATGTCAGTCTGGTCTGATTCCTTCTAGAAATTTCTTTCTTTCTTTCTTTCTTTCTTTCTTTCTTTCTTTCTTTCTTTCTTTCTTTCTTTCTTTCGGTACCGGGGATTGAACCCAGGGGCACTCTACCACTGAGCCACATCCCCAGGCCTGTTTTGTGTTTTGTTTAGAGACAGGGTCTCACTGAGTTGCTTAGCGCCTCGCTGTTGCTGAGGCTGGCTTTGAACTTGCGATTCTCCTGTCTCAGCCTCCCACAGTGCTGGAATTACAGGTGTGCACCACCTCATCCGGCTTAGAAATTTCTTGAATCATCTGTATTTGACATTCCTAGCTGATGGTCAGGCCTATTTTGCTACTGAGCCTTTTTTATCTCGTCCTTTTCACATTTGTTTCCTGTGTTTCCTTGTCTTGCTCTTACTTTGTTAATAATTTGAGGTCCAGTGCGTAGGTTTCTCTGACCTTGGTACCTCCCGGGAGTCTGGCACAAAGCTGGCTTGTGATTAGGGCTCTGGGAACATGGAATAGCAATAAAGTGGATTCTTTCCCCCAGTTGGTTTGGTGGACGATGGATCATTTACATTGCTAACTTGTCACCTGCTAGCATGTAAGTCCAGGTGTGTGTAGCCATGGGTCCACTCTGTTGATCTCAGCTCCAATAGGGACAGACAGCCCTCCATAGGAGTGTTTCTGAATCTGACATCTAGGAATTCGTCCAATCCCCCCCTCCCACTTTTTTCTCTTTAAAAGCATTATTTCTATCTATTACAAGAGCAATGCATGTTCATTGTAGAAAATTTAGGAAATATAGATAAGCATGAAGAGGAAGATAAAAAGTGATCTACCATTGTTACTATTTCCTTGTGGTTTTTCTGACCTTTTAATGATGTATTGCTGATACTTGGGGGGAAGGACAAATTCTTTAGCAATCAGTAGCAATCAAGGGCTGCTGTGGCTGTCGCATCTGTCTATGAAAATGATAATTCAGTGGTTTAGGAATGTAGCTGGGCAGGAACGTGACCTTTCAAGTGGAATGGGTCTGGGTCCAAGTCCCAAGTCTGTCACTCACCGGGTGTCCTTGGGCACATTGCTTTCTGTGTTTGAGTTTCCTCATCTGCACAATGGGACTGATAGAGCTACCCATAGGGTGGCTGGGAGTAACCCAACGATGGGATCTACGCAAAGCCCTTCCACTCAGCGTCGGTGACAAAGTGCTCAGCATGAGGAACAGTTGGAGGGAAAGAAGAGGGAAGAGGGAGAGACAAGTGGAGACCACAAATGTGGCATTTTCCACTTTTGGAAATGCTTTGGTCCTTCCCTGGTACATTGTGCCCACTGTTACATTTGTAGCGGAAGACAATTTGCTGTTTTAGGTGTGATTTGTAACAGTTGAAAACCCAGATTTCAGCTTGTCTTCACAGAAGAATGCCAGCTAGTAAGTGAAGAAAGAGTGATAGAATTAGAGAATCAAGGCGTTCTAAAGCCCCCATGATCACAGGGAGCTAGTGCCGTGGGAGGAGGGGTTGCTGGGTACAGGAAGTTAGAGCAAAGCTTCATAGATCTCATATTAGTTATAGAGGCAAGAGCTGTCTGATATCACCTTAACTGAATGATCAAAATTACACTGACAAATAATGGGACAAACTAACATCTGTGCCTCTCATGTGCTATATCAGGAAGAACATGAAACCTCTGTAATGTTCTTGACCAAAATGGCTAATCTGAATTGCCTCACGAGGAGCCACAGGGCAAAAAAAGATTAGGGAATTGTCCATAGGACTCTTCCAAAATGTCGATGTCACGAAAGACAAAAAAAAAAAAAAAAAAAAAAAGGTAGAGAGCTCTATATAAAAATGTATTAAACAGTCAAATACAATGTGTGAACTTTAATTGAATGCAGGATAATTATTTTTGGTGAAAGGATGTAAAAGACATTTGAGACATAATTGGGGAAATTTGAATAAGAATTGTCTATTGGGAAATATCTTCATGTTACATTTCTTAGCTCTGATGATGATATTGTGGTTAAGAGAATATCCTTCTTTTAAGAGATGCAGGTGAAGTATTTAGGGGTGAGGTAACCTTTGCAACTTAATGCAAATGGCTTAGCAGAAATAGCTGTTTCTCACAACTGGCAAAGGGCAAATGAGATTTTGGTTAATTTTTTTTCAACTTTTCTGCAAGTTTGATATTTTAAAAAACAAAAATTGGGGGTAAAGTCCTGCTTTTAGCGAGAACCAGAGTTCTCACTGGCCTTGGTACACAGGAAGGCTCCAGTTAAAGACACCGGCATGGTATTTTCTGGCTATTTTCCTGTGAGCACATGGTTTGCATGGGTGAGTATAATCATTCTCTACACTTGAGCTGTATTGGTTTCGTTTTACAGTTCTAAGAAAATCCCATGTGTCTGGTGTTTAATAGGCTCTTGAGCATTGGCACTCTAGTGTGCTACTTAATTTTAGACATGAACTGTCTGAACGAGCAGAAGAGAATGTGGAGTGAGAGAGAGCCTGTGTTAGGTTGCAGGGATTTTACCATTATACAAGGCGGGCAAAGACTTTGTGTGAAAGCCTCTCTCTTTCCTAAGGACAGCAGATCCCCTGTCACCCCTGTCCACTGAGACCTGTTGCCATATTAAGAAAACATGGAAAACAGGAAATCAAGACTTTTATTTTCCCAAGGAAATAACACAAACTCGCTAAACAACTAATAGCATAGGGTTTGCCTTATCTTACATAATCCCAATAGTGCACTGTGAATTTTTCTTTTCTTTGAACTCAAGGCAGATGGTGATTATCATTTCACAAGGAGAACGTATGAAGTGAACACACCAGCTCTTGGTGATGGAGGAAATTACTGTCACATAAAGAGGGGAGAAAAATCATGGAAGGAATTCAAAAGATGAATCTGTCTCTGGCCACATTTGCATCGAGAGATGGCACATGTTTCTTTTCACCTGCCAATTCTCATTGTTTGATGGGGACCGCCTAACAGGCTATGTTAAGAAGGATTTCTGGGGCATTTCAGGTTCAGGGAAAAGGAATGCGGGAACTAATTAGTGATGTCTGTTATGATTTTTTGCAACAGTGGAGTCATATACATATCATATTTTCCATCTTTAAATTCCTGACGCAAACTAAATTGGATGCTTGAAAAATACTGAAGTCCTCAAAAAGGCATTGATCAAGGCAATGGTCATAAGGATAGCTTGTATTTTTTAAGTACTTACGGCACAGACAGGATTCTGGGTGCCTGGCAGGCACTGACTCATTTGGTCCTCACAACAATCTGATGAGGTGAGTACTGTTTTTGTCGTCCCCGTGTTACCAGTAAGGAAGGGGAGTCACCTCCTGCAGATGGGCAGTCACTTTTGCAGTATGGTCTTCCCTGACTACCTCTGCCACTGGCAACCCTCTTTCCCTGATTTAATTTTGTCCTTGGCACCTGCTGCCAGCTGACCTTCTTTGTTTACTGTCTGTCTCCTCCCACTAGGATGTAAGCATTTGAGGCCAGGCATTTGTTTGCCTTGCTTGCTGCTGTATCTTTAGCAGCTTTCCTAAGTCACTGTTTGGCACATGGTAGTTGCTCAATAAATACAAGAGGAATGAAAGAATGAGGCTTAGAGTAGTTCAATGCCTTACCAAAGGTCATACGGCTATTTTGTGGTGACAAATGGGATGATATCTCATAGTTATCTTAAGTTGAGAAAGTTTCACATATGACCAAGAACTCAGAAACTACAGAGAATAGGAGGTTTATAGATTTTTGAGAGTAAAATGGAAAGGGAATCAGGGAAGCTTCCAGGCTGGCAAGGTAGGAGGTGCTGGGTATCAACATTATTGGGCTTCCATTGCTAGGAGATGAGGTGGGTAATTGCAGCCTGCTGGGATGGAGACAAAGACCCAAAGTCAGCCTCCCAAAGAGGCACTCAGAACCACCTGAGGCCCAGTCTGGCCATGGCTAAACTTCTACCTCCCAGGAGTTTTTGGTTCAGGAACAAACAGGTTGGGGGATGTTGTCAGCACACAGAAAACATAGGGGAGGCTTCTAAGTGATAGGGAAAGAAGGGAAGTTCAATGGTAGCCTGAAAGCTAAGCTAAGTCTCTTGATCCTAAGAGACTTCAGTCAAGTCCCCTTCAGGTGACATAGTGGCTCCAGGTTGGAGCAAAGGCTTGGTTGTCATTTTGGGAACACTGGAAAGGGAGTGTCATGGACAGGGTCTTGGTAATGCCCTCTACACCTGTCAGGGGATGGGGTTGTGGGGACAGGGCCCAAGGATGCACACAATTTCCCTGATGCCAGGAGTGGCTATTGGGGCCTGGTGAGGGCGTTGGTGGCAGGGGCTGTGAAATACTCAAGTCATGGAACTTGCTCAAAAGGCTTCTGCCTGTGATTGGGCTTCCTGAGCATCTTGGCTTGTCAAGAAGACAAGACCCTGTTGATCAGAAGCTAGTGACCAGGCAGTCTTGGAAGCTGTGGTTGTCAGAATGAGCTCCGCTAAGGTGACTTGTTCTCCAAGGCCCACACATCAGACCACAGGGCCTGCGTGGCTGAGGCCCTGCCTTGGGAATTCCCCCAGAGAAGGAAGTTCCAGGAGCCCCGGGGACTGCCAGCCTCTTCACATGCAAACTCACACTCAGGCTCATGGTCCTTCACAAGGTCTGTGCCAGGCAAGTGTGTATCCTGGATGCTTCCAGCCTCTGTAGCTTCCTGGTGGGTCCTACCCTTTGACATCCTCATTATAATCAGCTCAGACCCATCCTGGGAATCATGGGGAGTGCAGACTCTCAGCTGGTTCTCTTCCCTTGACAATGTCTGGGAAGCTCTCTTAGTTCCTTGTTGCTGCTGTAACAAATTACCACATTTTTAGTGGCCTAAAATGACACAGGTTTATTATCTCATAGTTTTGTAGGTCAGAGTCCAACACAAGTCTCACTATGATCAAGATATGTGCAGGACCATAGTCTTTCTGGAGGCCCTAGGGGAGACAGAGGGCTCTGCCTGTATTCCTTGTAATTTTTGATTGTGGCCTCTCCACCTACAAAGCCAGCAATGGTGATGAAGCCCTGGGCACATTCTGTCCTTGGGACTCCCTCTCCCTCTGCCTTTGAGAACTCTTGTGATTACATTGGGCTTGCCCACGCAATCCAATGTAATCTCCCAATTGTTAGGTCAGCAGCTTCAATTCCCATCTGCTGCATCATTTAACATGTTCACAAGTTCTGGGGATTCGTATCAGGACATATTTAGGGTGGAGGTCCTTATTCTGCCTGCCCCAGAATCCCTGAGGGACATTCTAGGATCCACACAAAACCTCCCTGGATTCTGCTGGTCACTTTGGTCAGACATCTCTCTCTCCCTACCTCTCCACCATGGAATAAGCCTTTCTGAGGTGCACGTTCTCCATAAACCACTGTGTCCTGTGTGTGGGTTCAAGCATCACCCAATCCCCCAAGGCCTAAGTGACACAAAGTGAAAATCATCACTGTAACAATGGGCACCCGTGAGTCCTGCTATCTGGGAAGACCCCTAGCCAGGGTGGGTGGAAGGTGGGCAGGAGAGTGGGGGTGCCTTGCAGGAGCCTGTGCTGCTGTGGGGGCACCATGAGGATGCTCCGCAGGGATGGTGGCTGTGCACCACTCTGGCTGTGGAGATGTGTGATTGACAACCGAAGTCGTGCTACTGTGATTTGAAATCTCACTCTTGCTCCAGTTCCCAACTTCAGAAATGCCCACAACACTCACTTCTGCCCGCAGACAGGGATCTTGGCGGGACTGAGGAGAGGTGGACAAGCAGAGCAATCGGAGGGACCGCGGGCAGCGGGGAGAGGGGGCGTGGGTGTGTCAGCAGTCCAGCCCAGGAACTTGCAGAAAACTTGGGAGGGCTGTGAGGGCTCCAGACCACAGAACAGGACCTCCCAGGGAGGGCCCTGCCTTCCCTGGTCCCTTGAGCTCTAGATGAACTGGTCTCATTTAGACTTAGAGGCATGACCAGACTCCAGCTGACTTCTCGATCACTTGTTGAGGCCCAGGCTGTGCCTTTTAACCATGTGTTACTTACTGATGGCTCCGCCATAACAGGAGAGCACTTCTATGCAGAGAAAATACCCGGAAGTGGTCACCAGGCACATGGCCCCCATGGAGCCCTGGCCCGCGCCTGCTGCGGGGTTTGTCTCCAGCTCCCGAGGAGAGTTCCTTTGCCCAGGTTGCTTCTATCCAAAGTCCTCTTACCCTCTCTGTCTTCCAGTGCAACTTCCTCTGGGCCTGCAGAAGGGGGAAGAAAACCCCCTTACTCCCAATTCTCAGGGTCTCAGGCAACTCCAAGGTGCAGTGGGTGCCTTTTACACTCCTCTGGGTCAAGGGTGGTCTATTTTTGAGGCTCTTGGGATAGTGTTGCCAAATGACCTTCTAGAAACCAGCTGTGGCAGGCCACTAGCACGGCAGTGCCACTTAACCAATTCCTGCCGACTTCACTTTCATTTTCAGTTCTTTGATTACATGTGAGATGTGTTTTTTAAAAATGCACATTATTTATTTTGAATGGGATTAGTAATAATGAAAAACCTACATCAAATGTCATTAAATCTCTAGATGTGAGAAACACTTCGATTCATAGGAAGACGGGAAGGTTTTGTTATCTGTGTGACTTTTGTTATGAGAATTGAAGGTGGGGGGTGAGGAAAGGAAAATAAGAAAAACGCCAGTAAGAGGGGAGAGAGGAGAGGAGAATCAATGAAGAAGAGAGGGGAAATACAGTACGATCGCTTGTGTGTTGTCAGGGGCCACGTGTGGTAGACAGGCGTGCAGGCTGTGGTGCAGACGGGCTGACTCTGCATTCGGCCCCATCATGGCCAGGCCAGCGGTTCTCAAACTGGGTGACCATGGGAACCCCTTTATGCTACTAAAAAATTGTTAAGGACCTCCCAAACTTTTCATTATATACATCATACCTATGCGTATTTCTCTATTAGCAAATGAAACAGAAAACCTTAAAACATTTAAATGACATTTTAATGAAAAATATATTTCGTCAAAATAAAAAACAAATGAATGAGAAGAAGCATTATTTTCACATTTTTGCAAATCTCTCTGATGTCTGGCTTTATTAAAGATGACCATCCTAGCTTATGTACATTTAATCTGCTGGGATGTCACAGGTCATGTAGCCTATGGGAAATTCAACTCATAAGAGGAAGAGAAGAGGTAAGGCTACAATGTCTTAGTATTATGAAGACAGTTTTGATCTTGTGGGTCCCTCTAAAAGTGTCCCAGAAACCCTTCAGGGGTGCCTGAGTCACACTTTAAGAACCCATGGTGGAGATAGAGGAAATTGGAAAAAATTCTCCTTTTCTCCCTTAAAAAGAAAATGGAACAATACACAAATACCACAAAACACTGGCACGGATATAGTGATTCCCTTTCAAGGGATATGTTTTAAACCAATAATCCTAAAAGAATAAAAACCTGCTAAATGATCTGTAATTGGGGAATGGTTAAATAAATGCAGATGTGTCCATTTAATAGAATATTATAGCCAGGCACGGTGGTGCGCGCCTATAATCCCAGCACTTAGGGAGGCTGAGACAGGAGAATCGCGAGTTCAAAGCCAGCCTCAGCAACAGCGAGGCGCTAAGCAACTCAGTGAGACCCTGTCTCTACATAAAACACAAAATAGGGCTGGGGATGTGGCTCAGTGGAATGCTCCTGAGTTCAATCCCCAGTACCAAAAAAAGAAAAAAAGAAAAAAAAAAAGAATATTATGAGGTTTAAAAAGATAATTATAGAGACTGTGGACTAGCATGGAAGGAATATATTGGCTTCAGCAAGAGCTGCAGAGCACCAGCTGACTCTCCATACACCCGCCAGTCTGACTTTGTATAATGGAGACAAAACCCAAAGGTAGGGAGGGAAGGTAGGTTTTGTTGTTATGTGGGACCAGGGACCGTGGGACAATTTTTTCTTTGTGCTTTACTGTTAATGTCTTTTTTTTTTTTTTCAATGGTTGTTTTTCTTTTGCAAGAATTAAAAACAAAACTAAGAGCTTGCTAGTCATCTCCCCTCAGGCAGCATGGGTATGGGGAGGGTGGATGGGAGTTGCCAGAGGCCTGGGGTGTAAGGCAGGTAATGAATGAGGGGACTGGTCAGGGACCGGTCAGGGATGGATGGGTTGATGTTCCGGCTTATTCTGGGATTCCCTGTCAGTTGTGACATGAGAAATCTTTGCCAAGCAGCTGTTATCAGAGGCTGGCGGGAGATGACAGATGATGGGGGCGGAGGGTGTGTTTCACTTCCCAAAGGGAAGGAAGAGGCTGAAGAGGGCACCTGCAGAGCCCAAGACCACTTGAAGAGCACCGAGGTCAGGGGCCACACCATGCCTCAGAGAGCTGGTAAGGTGCTAGGACAGTGGCTGGTACTAGGGGGTTCCAGGGAACAGGGCCTGGGGCCCTGGTGACAGTTCTTCAGGCCCCCAGCCCCTGCACTGCTGAGGGGACTGCAGAAAATCCCTGTATATGCCTGCCTGCCACCGCGTATGCATTTCAGGAAACTTCACAAGTAGCTTCTGCAGGCTCCTTTAGGCGGTGGGGAGGACTAGCTAGGTTGAAAATAAAGGTATTTTAAAAACAGCACTAAATTGGTCAGAAAGTTGAGCCACAGGCTCAGTTTTATTGGTGAAAGGGTAGGGAGTCTGGAATGGATTTTATCCCCCCCGAGCTAAAAATATAACCAAATCTCTAATGACACTGTGGCTTCGATGCAATCTTCTAGATTGTGAATGTGCCCTTTAATTATGTTCTTATCCTTCACCCAGGAGCACGGGGTTGGTGGGCCTCGGTCTGCAGTGCAGCTGGTTGAGGCCCCAGCTCTGCGGCTTCCACTCACCTAATGATTTCTGCCTTCGTTTCACCTCTGCTAAGGTCCTTTGCCATCATTGGTATCAACACTTTGGTTTTTTCCCATTTGTTAGTCACATGCATAAAGCAACCAGGACTCACCTTGGTAAAGCAGACCATCCCCAGCGGGACTGTGGTGGTACAGACCAAGAGGAGGTGGCTACACAAAGTGAGTCACTAGTGGACAGGAGGTGGCCCCGTGATCCCGAAGAGGTACCTGTGAGAGCTGGAGGTCTCTCTGGACTGGGTGGACACTGTTAGTCTGTGATCTGGCTGAGCATGAGGGGCTGTGGGATGGTCAAACACACTTGGGTCAAACATCGGAAAGCTGACGACAGGGCGGGGCCCACCAAAGTCCAGCAGGAACCTGTGAACGTTCTTACTTACTTTTTGGGGTTCCTTAAAATAGTTATGACTATGCGTTCTGCCCTCCAGTTTGTAGAATTGGCCCAAAGAACTGCAGAATAGTCCCAAAGAGCCATACCAAGTGTCCACCACCCTGGCTGCCTGGCTCCTGCCTGGCTCCTGCCTTGAGAGGTCCAGAGGCCCCTTGGGATCTGAGAGACATGTTCTTTGGGCTTCTGTCTCTGACCGCAGCAGGACCTTGGGTGGGTCCAGGAAAGGACCACAGCAGGAAGTCGTCCTGCTCCATTGGGACACTCCTCTGCTTCCACAACCGCCAGTCTCTGCCAGCCTTACGTCTCTGGTCCCTGCCTCATGCCCGCTTGCGCTGAGCCCACAGGGGCGTCACCTGGCGCTCAGGGCACATCTCTTCTGATAAGGATGCTTCCTTTGTCTTCACCTCCACCTCTGCTTATTAAAGTACATTTGACAAAAATTGTGTATCTTCCTGGTGCCCAGCGGGATGTTTCGATACATGTATGCAATTGTGAGGTGATTAAATCAAGCTCATTAGCCTATCCGTCACCTCACATATTTATTCTTTTTGTGGTAAAAAACATTTATGATCTACTCTCTTAGCAAACTTCAAATCTACAAAAGATATTGATGCGCGCAACCGTGCTATACAATACATCTCCAGGATTTAGTCTTGTCTCACCAAAACTTTATGCGTTTTGAACACTGTATCCCCATTCCACACCACCCTGGCCCCTGGCAACCATCGTTCTAAACTATTTCTGTGAATCTGATTTCTTTACATTCCACATAGAAGTAAGATCATGGGGCATTGGTCTTTCTGTGACTGGCTTATTTCATTGAGTGTAATGTCCTCTGGGGTCCCTCATGTTGTCTCAAATGACAAGGTGTCTTTCTTTTTAAATGTTGAATAGTATTCTATTGTGTGTGTGTGTAATTTTCTTTATTAATTCATCTGTTCATGAGCACTCAGGTTGATTGCCTGTTGTGGCTATTGTGAATAAAAAGGACACTTTCTAGCCTGGTGTGGTGGCTCAAGCCAGTAATCCCAGCACTTAGGGAGGCTGAGACAGGAGAATCGCGAGTTCAAAGCCAGCCTCAGCAACGGCGAGGTGCTAAGCAACTCAGTGAGACCCTGTCTCTACATAAAACACAAAATAGGGCTGGGGATGTGGCTCAGTGGTCGAGTGGCCCTGAGTTCAATCTCCAAAAAAAAAAAAAAAAAAGGACACTTTCTAATGCAACCACCATGCCCTCAAAACAAAATGCAACAAAAAGTCAATTTTGGATATCATCCAGATCCAGATCCCGCCTCTGGGTCAAGGGGTCTTTTTCTGGCTTGTTTGTTGGAATCGGGGCCCAAGTGAGGGTGGTCGCTGCATTCTTTAACAGTTTCCTCTCTTTTCTTACCCTCTGCCCATGCCATTGGTTTGTTGAAGAGGCTAGGTCACTCGTGTGGGAGCCCATTGTCACTGGGCAGCTCTGTCCCAGCCTGCCTTCTACAGACTGCCGGGGACAGTAGCCGCTGCCCCAGGCTCACGCGTCCCTCCAGTCTGTTCTCAACTCCCTGGTGCCCCTGCTCCCGTGACCTTGGCTTTCTTCCCCACCCCACCATGCTCTGCGCAGCTCAGCGTAGCCCGTCTTCACTAGTGTTCTGCCTGCTCTATGACCAGAGGTGGGTACTGCTCTATGACCACGAGGCCTGAGCTCGCACACACAGACCCTTCCCTCAGGCTGACGGGAGCACAGACAGCCCCTTCCAGCTGCACAGAGCAGCTGCCCGCCCCTGTGTCACCAGGAGGCTGGGGGGACTCTGGCTCTTCACCAGGCAGCAGTGGCTGTGGTTGGTGGCTGGGATGGTGTCTTACTTCTCCCTGCAGGCCATCAAGATGGACTCCTGGTTGTCAGAGGACAAGCAGTGAGCCACCTTTGGGGTCTTTAGGACAGTGACCTGGGTCTGAAGAGACCTGAACAAGCTCTGTGTTCATTGACACTCTGGCCATTCCTGAGAGACTCTCCAGCCCCTGGCTAACACCAAACCTGTGTGCGTGAGGCTGAGTCATCCTCGGGGGCTCCCCACACTCCTCCTCCTTGCTCTCACTCTGAGAACTGCCTCTCGTGCCTGCCACACTCATCTCTGCCGTGGACATTTCCCTCAGAACTAACGAGTGAGGGTTACTGGAACCCACGTCCCCTCCAGGTCCCCTTTGTAGGTCCTCTCCCCGACACCCCCACACTGCTGGGGTTTCCCAGGGATCTGCATCTTGGCACAGATGAGGCATATGCAGCTCAGTTTGTAGACGCACATTTGGAGGAACAGGGCTTGTTTATTTTTTCTGGGTCATTAAGCTCACGGAAGTTCCAAGGAAAAGCATTTGGTCACCTGTGTGAAGGATGTGGGTCTCTCCTTCCTCACCACAGGTTTGCCCCATCTGCATCCAGTGCAGGGGATTCTCAAGAGCTCTTTCTGGTTCTTCCTTCCTGGGATCCAGGCAGCAGAGGATGTTCCAAGTTCTTGCTCCTTGGCCAACACCAACCTGCACCCACCAGCCCCTGGCCGCTGCAGTGATGCCCACAGAAAAACGTGGCAACCTACTCCAAGAAATTGCCGAGCCCAGACAGCTCTGAGGTCCCCTGGCAAGGGGTAGCTTGAGCCTCATGGACGGTCCCCACCCCATGGGGAACCACTGATAGGGGAGGGTGTATCCATGTAGGAGGGGCCACCCTAGGGGAGGGTGTATCCATGTAGGAGGGGCCACCCTAGAAGGCAGTGGCCAGTTGAGCTCTTGGGCAACCTCTGGGGAGGGAGCCAGCCAGGACACTGTCCATGGACCAGGTGGGGCCCAGCATGGCCGAATCAGGTTGCAAAGGGGCCTTGTCCTGGCTCTGGCCATGCACTCACTCTGACAGTTCCACAGGGGCTCAGTCTCCACATCTCTGGAGTGGGCAGAGCTGTGCTACGGACAGGACTTCTGCCCCCTACCCCCGTCACTATCTTCTTTTGAAGTCGCAAGGACAAATCCTAAAGGAACATTATCTGGATGGTCTCAGGTATCAGAGCTGCAGGATCTTGCTCTTACTAGGTACCACAGCCGCCCACTGTGGTGCCCCCTCTCCTGTCAGGCCTCCTGCCCCCCTCTCCTGCCCTCCCTCCTGGCCTTCCTCTCTGCTTTTCACTCTTGCTCTGCCCTTGACCTCTCTCTGGTCCTTCTCTGGCCTTCAACTCCCTGGGCAGACTCCTTAGAGGCCCCCGCTCCCCTCCTGCCCACTTGCCTC
>PVHX01024403.1:0-24084 GCA_004024805.1 Geosciurus inauris
AATGGTTCTAGCTTAACATTTCAGTGTGGTTTGTTACTGTTTCTCAAATAAATCCCCTGTTTAAATTCACTGTTCTCCCAACTTTCCCTCATTCTTGGCATGCACACTTTTTTCTTAGTGCCTTTAAGAAATTTCTTTTACCCCCCCCCCCACCATACATCAATCCAAATGACAAATTTCCATTTTGTTGTTGGGGTCTTTAAGAAATCTTGTCTTAATTTATATGGATTATTTTCCAGCTTACCATTTGAAAATTACAATAGAATCTTTGATTATTTATGTTGAATTATCATTTTATGCTTCATATTTTACCTCCTCAATAGTGTTGTAATTTTCTTGACAATAGGGATTTCATAATTTATACAATCAGGTACAGCCATTGGTGGTTCTGAGGATGCCTGTATTTGGTTAGAACAGGGCTCCAGAGCTCTGGCCAGCACTGTCTGCATCTTGCAGATGACCCCTAACTGAGAGAGGTTGCACAATAGGAATCCTTGAAAATAGTAGGATAAAATGGCCCCTGGCAGCAATACCTTCCTAGCTAACGTCAAGTTCAACTTTATAGATCACACAGACCTCTGAGGCAGAGATGCAAATCAAAGAATTCTGATGTTGAATAGTTTTATGTAAGTGTTAACTGTAAGCTGAATGTTGGCAAATATGTGAAATAGGAGGTCTGAGTTTGAATGTCTGTTTCAAACATTGATTGTTTCCAATCAAGCTGGGTAATATCTGGTATTCAATTTACCCTCTCTGGGCTTCAGATCTTAATCAGTAAAATGAACAGATTAGACTCCAGAACATCTTAAGTACTAGATAATTCAATTATAAAATTATATGATTCTATTTCCAAAGCAATGAAATGGCAGCCATAGCTTTGGGGTTTTTCAGACACTTTTTGTGGAATAGGATTTACTAGTTTCATGTGCAGTTAGGAATCCTCACTTTTAGCTTTTGGCGTTTACTCTTTTCTGTTTCCCAATTTGTGTGAAAGAGGAAGGACAGATGGTTTATTAGGTTTTCAAATGCTTGTAATACTGTTCAATTAAACAATGGCTCTAAACTTTGAAAGTCCATATGAATGTGGATTTTGTTTAGAATAGAACATAGTTTTAACTGTTTAATTTAAGGAAAATAATATTTACTCACATAACTTAAAGCAACTAGTGCATGTGTAAGTCTAAAGGCCTACACTTAACTCATTTTTGCATCATAGCCTAACTCTGCCAAGTTGTAGTTGCAGTTTTAAAAATGAAGTTACCATGCTGGGCACTGTAAGGCTCTTCACCAATCCCAGCGGCTCCTGAGGTTGGGGCAGGAAGATCACAAGTTCAAAGCTGGCTTCAGCAAAAGCAAGGGGTAAAGCAACTCAGTGAGAACTTGTCTCTAAATAAAACACAAAATAGGGATGGGGATGTGGCTCAGTGGTCGAGTGCCCCTGAGTTCAATCCCCCCATACCAAAAAAAAAAAGAGTTTACCAAATTAACCAGACACCCAGTTACAACTGCATATTTTGCCTTTGCATTAGTCATTTAACCTACAACTTCCATCTAAGTATGAAATTCAACATTTAGAATCAGAGGAAATTAAAAAAGAGGAAGAGACACATATTCCTTATTTACAGATAAGGACTCCAAAGCTTTAGGAATTCCTGGTGCTGTTTCTACTGTGTAGTGAGTAAATAAAAGCTGAAGTGAGTGCTGGGTTGTAGCTCAGTGGTAGAGCACTTGCCTCGCATGTGTGAAGCACTGGGTTTGATTCTCAGCACCACATATAAATAAATAAAATAAAGGTCCATTGACAACTAAAAAAACTATTAAAAAAAAAAGCTGTAGTGAAGTTAAAAAAAGCTGAAGTGAAGTTAGGTTGAAGGGGAAAAGACATTCAAAATGTGTGCATTGTAAGCCCCAATGTAAAATTTCCTTCTATGAAATTTAAGCGGTCAAGTCATTATCTCATAAAGGAAAGTGTAGATGGAACTATGCTAGTCAGAAGATGGTCACTACTGCTGTCGCCTCGCCTTATGATTTATAATTGCTCACTGACTCTTCATGTAAGCAGTACTGCGAATATGCAATTGTTGAATACCCTAACTTCATCTGAAGTGTGTGGAATAGTGAGAACTTAAAGGATGCGCAAAATGTGGGTAAAGGAAAACGTGACCCTGCCAGCAGGGATCCGAGAGGGGTTCTGAGTGAAAGAAATTAGGACGCATGGCAAAGCAAGAGCCCAGGAGGTAGGAGCTGAAGAACGCGTCCACAGCCGGTGAAGCATCGGGACCCTGAGGCTCTAGCTGACCCAGGAGAGGATCCGGAAAGGGGACAGAAAGGGTCAGCAGGAAAACTGCATGAAGAAGGAAGATCAACATAGTGAGGAGGAGTGTAGATCCTCCAGTAGGAAAGAGAAGGCGCCAACGTGAGCTTACAACAGGACTAAAGGTTTGGGAAAGAGTACGAAAAAACTGAAGGGACGGCCGAGGATGCTGACGTGATGGGAAAGGACACGCGGGGAGGTGGGAAGCCGAGCGAGACCTGCGGGCAGTAGGCAGGTGTGAACAGTACGGCTGGCGGGCGCAGTCCTGCTTACCGCGAGGGCGGGAGAGGCTGCTGAGTCAGGGACCCAGAGCCCGCCACCCAGAGCCCGCCGAGCGGCTGCCGCGCCGGGGGCGGAGCCTCGGGCCCGGGGGCGGGATGAGGGCGGGGCCTACGCTTGACGCGCCCGGAGGCCGCGGCGGCCGCGGGCCGGGAGGGGCGGTGGCTTCGGTGGCGGCTGCGGGGGAGGGGCTCGGCGTCAGCGCGTCGCCGGCTGGGCCGCGCCGGTGGCCAGGAGGGAGAGGCAAGGAGGAGGAGGTGAGTGGGCTCCGGGCTGGGAGCTGCGCGGGCTGGCGGGGAGGCGGGGAGCGCGGCCCCTCCCCTCTCCTCACGGCGCCCGCCTCGCGGGGCCGCGCGGCGCGGAGTTCCCAGTGGGGCTGCGGCGGCGGCCGCGCGAGGAGCGGAGGGTGGGAGGAGGGGCGGAGCCGAGGGCCGCGCGCTTGCTCGGCGCACGCGCCGCTCTCCCTGCGCGGCTTGTGCGCTTGGTGCTCGGATCCCGACGTCCGGAGCCAGGCGGCAAGGCAACTGCGTATCGTTCCTCTTGCAGACTGGCCGACTTATAATTTAGTTTTTTTGGTGTCTACACGTCAGTGTGCCGGCTTCTCGCGGCCCGCGCGTCGCTTCCTCCTCGCACGGCCTGCGAGGGTAGGTGGAGGCACGTGCCCCTGCGCTGGGAGAAAGGAGACTCGGTCCCCTCGTTTGGCGGAGGGGAGCCGGAGGGGCCTCCTCTCAGACCCTCAGGCTGCCTTCCTAAACCTGCGTCAGGCTTTTGCCGCCCTCACTATCCGAACCTCCCGACAGCGCTCCGCTTCCCACTGTCCGCGGAGACCGAAGACCTCACATTGCACCTCCGCTCCCGCCCAATCCCTCTGAGGATTCAGTACATACTTAGTATTTCCATCCGGACCCAGACAGTCCGTCCTTTCGGGTAGAAAGGTTTTCTTAATTTAAGTCTTGTAAATCCAACGGGATACCCCACAGCGAAGTTGTAGTAATACGTTCATTTAACCGTTGGTCCCGGGGTGTTTTGTTTTGTTTTTTCCTTTAGCAAATACAACTTTCTGAATCTTCTTAGAATTATGTTGCATTAGATTATCTTTGAGATAATTCTTAAGTTAATGCTTGAGGCCCTGTGATGGGAGGTTCAAAGAGGAGACTTTGCATTTTTTCCTCTACCTGTATCATAGTTTGAAATGGAAAACGTGAGTTGAAGGTGATTTTCCACAGGAGGTGGATTTCAGTCCGAAGCCCCCAAGTGCTCAGGCTTGCTTTGCTTATTTGGTGCTACCTCTGAAGTTGATTTTAAAGCTTAACATAGTGGTCAGGTAAAGGAGCTGCAGAAAAGAAGTTCAGTATAATTCAATAGAGCTATTTTATTGGATTCTATTAACCTGTTTAACCTTAAGCTTTAACCATGACAGGATTTTCATGTAGGAACCCACATACCAAGTGCAATATTGAATTTTAATTAATGCATTCCAGTTCTGATGTGGCCTAGATTCCTCTCAGTTTCCACTCTCTTTTATTATATATATATTTCCTTAGGTTTCTATACTTTATTTAATGAAACAGTTTCAGTGTTGACGGTTGGAGGAGTACATTTTGAATCATGAAACCAGCATGGCACTGAGAAAAAATAGCAAACAGATTTTATAGCATTATTATTTTGAGGTGTTAAGATGGCTTCTTTACTCCTGTTGAAAACATACTGACATTTTAATGTTAAGATCCACAGAAGTATAGAGTTTTTGCTTTATGGGGTTGCAGTTATAGCTCAGTGATAGAGCCCTTGCCTAGCATGGGTTTGATCCTCAGCAGCACATAAAAATAGAATAAATAAAGGTGTAAAAATACAATAACATTATTTTTTTTTTGTTTGTATGGGACCTTAGCAGTGTAATACAACTCCTCTTATTTTTACAGAAAAATAAGGAATCAGAGTTTCTTGAAGAGATTTTGCAGGATCTGAAGAGAACTGGTTATCTTAATTAACTGAACACTTATCTTGGTAATTCACACCTCCCCAATGGATATTCTTATGTCAAAGTTTATCCTTATTACTGTTACTATTACTATTTTTCTTCAGTGCTGGTATTGAATCCAGGACTTCAGCCTGTTAGGCAAATGCTCTACACCTGAGTTATATTCCCAGCACCTCCCCTTTGACTATGTTATCTTTAAAAAAAAAAAAAGTAATTACTGATTTTTTTCTTCTTTTTTGCTTTGAATATGTGCTTTTGTGACTTGGACCCATTAGATAAAAAATATGCAAATTAATTTATACTTAGGAAATATGTACTTTGAGTTGAAACATTGCTTATGATTTAGTTTGAATTTAGTGGTTGTTTTTTACATTTTTATTCATATTCTTGATTCAGGTAGTCTACGTCACTGCCAGCAAATTGGTATTTTCGAGAGTTTTAGAATTATGGTGTATGTGACTTTGATATTAATTAGGAAGGGAGGTCCAGTACCCGTGTAATAATTTAATTCCAGCATCCCTAACATCAGTTTTTAACTGGGCCTCAAGTGCATAAGTCTTGAAGTTCTTGTCTGGGGTGAATTTTTTGTATTTCTCTCAGCCGTGTTTGGTTTAGGCATTTAGTAAATAGCTGTGGGTTGTGTGTACTTTCCTGGTAGGGGCTTCGTGAAAGGTAGACCTAATCTGTGTAGTAGGAACTCTGCAAATGCTTGTGATCTTGTTAGTAGAAGAGTGCCTAGAAGATCTGAATCATGATATAGTAAACTTGAAATAACTCATTTTCATCTTGTGTTGAACCAGTTAAGCTGAATTCTGATATTGAAAGATAGCAGGGGTCAAATAATTTTAGAAAAGTTGGGAGGAGAAACAATATTAATTTTATACTTTAATATTTGTTAGTCTCTGTGAAATTAGGAAAGGAAACCATTATTTAAATTTAGTGACAGAACAAGTCAAACTGAATGAATACAAAGTTTCTAAATGACTGGCTTGATAACCATGAATTGATAACCCTCTCATTGTTTCTGTAGACTACATTTTAAAAAAGTTGGTTTCACTTTATAAGGATTTATTTTTCATCATGAAGACCTTTGTAAGGAACATTGTTTTTGGAGTGTAGGCTACTTTGGCAAACTGCTGAAACGATATTTTAAATAGTTTAAGCTCAGTTTGATATGTTGTGCTTCATGCTGGTGATTCTTAAAACACTCTTTTTGTTAGATTCATTCTTACCTCTTCTTTAGTAGATCAGAATAGTGTGTTCTACTTAAAATAAACAAACAAAAAAAGAAAGGAAAAAACCTGAGGAAAAATTTCCAGCGTTTTTTCCCAGAAGGTATCACCAGTTCATCCTTTGAAGAGCTTTGGTAAAATTTGGGTCTAGCACATGTAGAGCCAATTCCATAAATTGATTCCTATTCGAACATATAGAGTTATATAGATAATAGCTTTCATAGGGACAGTATCCTTGAATTACCTTCACCCCACTCATTGATATTATTATCGAAAACAAATGTACAGTAGAGTTGGATGTGTTTTTTTTTTTTTTAAATTTTTTTTAGTTGTTCATGGATCTTTATTTTATTCATTTATTATTTGTATGTGGTGCTGAGGATCGAACCCAGTGCCTCACGCATGCTAGGCAGGCGCTCTACCCCTGAGCTACAGCCCCAGCCCGGGTTGGATGTGTTTAATTTGTATGAAGCAGTCATCTTCCATCTATTCTAGCTGGTTCTTAGGTCAGTTGCATTCTACTTGGCCTACCCAGTGCCAGATAGTCCCTTTACCAAGACTGAAAATACATTAAGCACCTCTCTCCCTGCCCTAGTCCTGTACTTTGGAGTGGTGTGGAGTCATTCTGGTGCCCTGAGCATCCGTTGTTCACAGAGGTATCATCTAACATACCCTTGGCGTATACTCAATTTACCTGTCAGATTTTTATTTTAAACACATTCCTGTAAGGCGTTTTAGAAATATATAGCATAAACTTCTTAACAAAGCATGTGTGAATCATCTAGAATATTTCCGTATTATTGTAGATAGAATTAGGATTTAGAATTGGACAATTAGTAAGAATATTTAGTACTTTTCCTCCACACTCAGTAGAGTCACACTTATGTCATTTAAACAGTTGATAAAACTATTTTTTGAGCTGAATGTGGTGGTGCCAGCTGTAGTTGCTGTGACCTGGGAGGCTGAGGTAGGAGGATTACAAATTTGAGGCCAGCCTCAGTAACTTGGCAAGACCTGTCTCAAAATAAAAAGGACTGGAGAAGTAGCTCAGTGATAAAGCGCCCACTGAGTGGTATATATGTCTGTGTATTTTTTTATTCAAAAAAGCAGCCAGAGAAGCAATTCCACAGTCTGTCTTTAGCGGTAAGTAGTCCATTGATTTGCTGTATTTCTTTTGTGGTTCCTTTTTTTCCCCCTGTTCCTTATGGAACTGGAACCTTGTTTTAAGTATGTTTAAGTACCATAAGAGCTAGGCTAGTTTTCTCTTAGTTATTGCCCCTTCCTGCAGGGAGCTGAGACCTGTTCTTATCTCCGGTAGATAGATGGTAAGGGTATTGCAGAGCCAATAAAATGTGATTTTTGCCTCCTGGATTCTCTCTCGCCAGATTGACTCCTTAGATACTGAGAGCTGGGCTAATGTTCCTAAGAAACATTTCGAATGTTTCTTAGGATTAGATTTTCACTTGTATTAGGGACTCTAGAGTACCCTAGATTCATGCAGTCATGAGTTAGACCCCTTTTCTGACTAGCCTTCTGTTGAGTTCTCTGCTGCCTTCTTAGTGGAGACACTTAATGCATGCTTTTTGTCCAGTTCAGTGATGGCTAGTTATTTTCAAGCATTTGATTTTTTGCCCTTGTCTTCTCTCACTTTTGAACTTTCATTTGATCAGGTGGCTGTTATACATTCTTGTAGCAGGTCATTTCCTGTCTTTCTTCTAGACTATGTGTACCCCAAGGGTGTGACCGAGTGAATCTATCTTGATCTTAATGGTGGTCTCAATACTTGATATAATGCCTGGCATATAACAGGTTATAGATAAGTACTAATTAGGTATATTCATTCTAATAACAGATTCTACATCAGTGTCTGAAACCAGTGTTCATGGAGAAATTCCAAATTCACTCAAGAAGTGTAGACGTTATATTGCCATCATTAGGAGCAGAGTGTATGTATTTTAAGTTATAAGCATATCCATATAAAAATGGCTGTATCATCCATCTGACAGGATATTTGAGAACTTGTAAAATTTCAGTGTTGAATTGGAAAGTATTGCACATTTCAGTTTTTCTTGAGTTTGACAAATACGTATGTTATTTTATATTTCTTACACAAGAAAGTTTTATTTCACTGTAAAGAAGTAAGTTTAATGACCCTATTTTTGTCCATTAGTAAATATATACTGAAGAGTAAATTCTCATTAAAAGACCCTTAAATGCTTGCACATTAAAAAGAGCTACCTCTTTGATTTTGCTCTCCGTACTTTCCTAGTTATTGTATTGAGACAAGTCATCAAACTCTTTAGTGTCCTAAACCTTTAATTTGGTTTCAGAACAATAGTCATGTTTTGAACACCCAAATTACCAGGTCTTTAACAAGAAATGCTAACTCTCTATATTAAAAAGGTAATGACCATAACTTTTATTGTAGAATTTCTTGTACGAATTTTTAAGAGAACTTTTGAACCAAATTTTCTGTGAAGGCCCAAACTCATACTTTTAATGATACTGGAATACATATGTATGTGTAGAGGGGAATGGATTGTAATTTTTGTGGTGGCTATATTTAAGTGGACAGTTTACTAATTATTCTGAGGTAAACACTTTACAACTCTTAAAGGAAAACTTCAATTATCTGAATGAAATGAGGTACATGAAATTAATTCAGATAAGTGGGAAATCCTTAGTGTAAATGATGCGTGTCAAGGGACATGACCTTAATCTTGATTTTTCCCCCCCTATATATCTGTCAGCTGCTTTTACATTAGTAGATTGTAATTTCTTTTGTTCATGCTAGGAATCATTGATGGGAGGGAGGTAAAGTTGTTGTATAGATTTTTTTTCCTTTACCACAGAAGAATCCACGGTGGTATTCTGTGATGAGCTTAATTGCTCATCTCTACCCTGTAATGCCTGCCAATTTTAGATGGTATACCACAGCCTTCCATTTTGTCACCTTCCTGTCAAATGTGTATGGGAAATCCTTGAGAATACAGTAGTTGAAATTAAAGCCACGTTCCTCTGTTCAATTTCAAGATGGTTATCCTTCCTAAAAGTTGAGTTTCAACAAGTTATCAGGGTGAATTGAGCTGGATAAACCTTGTTTCTTTCCCTCGTGACTTCCTTAGGTTTTCATATTAGGCAGATATTTTGCAGTGTGAACCCTTAAAATATAAACAAACCTCAGGGCCCAACCCCTGACCTTTGTAGATCCTAACTTGAAATGGAAATTTTAGTCATTGATTGAGGTTGAGGAAAATGAATTCTGCTGCAGTTGACTAAATTTTGCAGTATTCCTGGGCTTGTGGCATCTGAAAGCTATTCTGTAATCTGTAGCAAACCCCTTTATTTGTGATGACATTGTCTTCTAGGCTTTTTGTTGTTTTGTTTTTAAGTGGAGGCAAGCTGTTGCAGCCACAGATATGTGGGCTGACACCTTTACAAATGAATTTACTCCTTTCAGCATTACTATAGGTTCTTTACTGACGCACCTGAGAACATGTCTTTATTTTCAACATGTACCAGTTTCCTTTTCATCTCTTAGTTTTTAAAATACATGATGATTCATAACTTGATTGCCTTGGGCACTGTGTGGTATCAGCAAGCTGTGCACCTAGACCTGTTGAGCAGCTCCTAGGTCATTGTTTGTTGCCTCCCTAAGTATGTGCAGGCAGTATGACTAAAGATTTTGGGCTTGAGGGTTAGCCCAGACTGATTTTGACTCTTTACCACTTATGATCAGTATGCCTCTGAGAAAAATTAGGTACTTGTCTGAGTTTGTTTCCTCCTCTTTAAAATGTGAATAATATCATTTGGCACTGTTGAGTTGGTTTTAAATGTTTTTTTAAAGAGTAATCTTGGTGCATGAATTCATTGTCATATTCAAAGAATGTAAATTAATGCATTGTCTAGCTTATAGACTATTTTATTTATTTATTTTTAAATTTAATTATTTTATTTAAATGCGTTTCAAGTCATAGTTCATAAACAGAGCTCAGTTTTTCCATTTCTCTGGCTTATAGACTATTTTAAATGGAACTAGGTTTTGTTCCATTTAAAGATAGAGATAATCAAGTTGGTGGAAATCTTTCCAAATAGAGGTCTTGCCCTGTTGACTTCAAAATTATATAAAACCCTTGTAAGCTATTGATCTGTTCATATATACAAATGATATAACAATGTGTAGTGTAGAGAGGTGGAACATGCAATTACTATGGTTTGGTCCAAAGGCCAATATTTTAAAGGCTTGATCTCCAGAATTGCCATTTTGGGAGTTGCTGTGGACCTTCAAGAGGTAGGGCCTTGTGGGATGTCCTAACGTTACTAGGGGTGTGCTCTCAAAGGGGATTGTGGGACCCTGGTCTCATCATCTCTCTCTCTCTGCTTCCTGTCTCAAGATGTAAGTACTCCCTCTGACATGTGGTCCCGCCATGACATGCTGCCCTTGCCAGAGGCTCACACCATGCCACCACATCATCTTGGAATTGAACCTCTAACACTGTAAGCTAAATAAGTCTTCTTTTCTTTATAAGTAACTTTTATCAGGTATTTTGTTGTAGTAACACAAAGTTGACTAGAGTACTCTGGAGTCAGACATAATTGGATTTGTATAGATGATCTGCCACTTTTCACTTGAGTAACCTAGATCAGAGTATTTTAGCTATTTGTTCAAAGTTTATATCTATAATACACATAAAAAGACTAATAAAGGATAAAAAAGATTATAAAAATACTGTTATCTAGGCTTAGGTTAAGCAAAATATTTCCTTGTATCTGAGTTCATTAATACTGGTAGTTTTCATTTTGACCTTGGCTAGATAATTTCCTGTCTGTACCCCAGGTTTCCACATCTGTACCACAACAGCTAGTGAATAGTGTTATCACAAGGATTAAAAGAGATAACATATGTACATGCTTACAAAATGTTAATAACTATTGTATATGTCATTATTAATTCAGCTTCAGAATAAATTAGATCAATTTAGAGTTAAAGAATTCATCTACATATTTGATAAATCTATTATTTATCAAATTTAGATCATTCACAGCTTTCAGTATTTCTTTAAGATAGTTTCTCAAATTGTGATGTACAGACCTGTTGGAGTCACACTGAGTTGGTTTTAGGGGGTCCGTGAGAATAAAACTTATCAGAATAAGAGTAAATTTTTGCCTTTTTGTTATGTTTTCCCTGCTTGTGCAAAGCCAGAGGTGAGTAAAACCGTGGAAATCTTAATAGAAATTAAATGCCAGTGGTACCAAATTATACCAGTAGTCATTGTATTCTTCACTGAGAAGCATTCACAGGTTAAAACAAAACAACAACAATGAAAACAAAGCAAATAACTCCAGCTGACTTCACATAAGAAAGTTCTTAATAATGTAGCGACAATTATTAATCTTGTTAAGTCTTGACTCTGAGTATTTTTTATTTTTAAATTCGGTGTGACGAGATAGGACATTTGCAAAAAGCACTTCTGCTGCATATCTGGAGCATATTGCTTGTCTAGAGGAAAAACCTGAAGTGTGAGTTTTCTTTTCTTCTCTTTTTTTTCTTTTTGAGCTGCCAGTGAAACTAGCCACATTTTTCATGAAACATCACTTTTACTTTAAAGAATGACTACTGGATAAACTCTGATTATTTAAATTATTTGGTGATCATTTTCTTGAAAATGAACAAAGTAGTGAACCTCTCACTTTAAAGAAAACTACTGACAGTGTTTGTTGCCAGTGATAAAAATGCAAACTTTTAAAGTGAAAATGAAAAATTTAGATAATTAACTTGATAAATTTTAGATAATTTTAGGTAACTTGTGTTACCTTCTGTGCTTTTGTCTGCTTTTAGTGTTTAAAATATTTTTTCTGAGGAGATTGAGGGTGATATTAATGAATGTGGGTTTTTTCTGTTGTATAATGAATTGTGTTGAGATTTGTAGTTTCTACATAGCTGAATAAACCACTATTTACTGTTTCTAGTATTACAAAATTATGGGTAAAAACATCCTTTCAAATAGCAAGTAACAGAAAAATAAAAATTACAGAATACAAAAATTTTATATGTATTGGATTTCACATTATAATTAATCCTTAAGAAACTCCTACTTGTCAAGTTTTGATGAATTATCAAAAAGAACATCCTTAATTATATGACAATTGGTCATTGTTAACACATACTTCTTTTTATGATGTGTTTGAGGCCATTTTTTTCATATAGCTCAATCAAAGCAACATATCCTAACAGATTGAATTTTGCAGCAGATATGAAAATCTACCTGTCTTAAGATAAACATGAAGGAAATTTGAAAAACTTGTGTAATAGTATCACTTTTCTTACTAAGCTACTTTTTTTTATTTTGTAAAATATTTTTTCATAAAATGTGAAATTATTTTATTAAATGCTTCTATATAAGATAAAAGTTTAAAAATAAATACTTAAGAATTTCTTATCTAATTTCTAATATGGTAAATATTGATAATTAGAACCCATATAAACAAAGTTCTTAGTAGTACTCAGTAATTTTTAAGAACACAAAGGAATCCTGACACACAGAATTTTGAGAACTGTTCCCTTTTTTTTTTTTTGGTACCAGGGATTGAATTTAGGGGCACTCAGCCACCAAGCCACATCCCCAGCCCTATTTTACATTTAATTTAGAGACAAGTCTCACTGAGTTGCTTAGTGCCTCGCTTTTGTTAAGGCTGGCTTTGAACTCATGATCCTCCTGTCTTAGCCTCTCAAGTTGCTGGGATTACAAGCATGTGCCACCATGCCCTGCGAGAACTGTTTAAGGAAGGGAGGCTGGGTTCATCAAATGAATACAGTTCTAAATATTGAGAATTTTTTGAACATGAACATTATGACTTTAGTGTTTTTTTCTCGGTGTAGGGATGTGTCACTGGACTTACGTGATTTTTTTTTTTTCCAAATAGGCATTGTGTTCTTGTGTGTTTAAAGATTTTTGTTTTTAAAATTTTTTTGGTACCAAAAATTGTACGGGCACTCAACCACTGAACCACATCCCTAGTCCTTTTCATTTTGAGACAGGGTGTCCCTAAGTTGCTCAGGGCTTTGCTAAGTTGCTGAGGCTGTCCTCGAACTTGTTATCCTCTTGCCTCAGCCTTCGGAACTGCTGGGATTACAGACATGTGCCATCACACCCAGCTAAAATTTTTATTTTTAAGATTGATGCTACCTGTAGGATTATACTAATAATTGAGGTATGGTTAATAGAAATACCAGTTAGTCTTTTCATGCTTGATACTACTGTTTTGGTAATGAGCTATATATGCTGTTTTTGGAGCTTTTCACCATGGTAAGCTGTATCAGGGTTGTAGTGAATCTCACTTTGCTGAATATGAACTGCCGTTTTCTCAGAAGTCTGTACACCAGGCTTATGTATTCTGACATTTCATAGCTATTTTCTGGTATGGTCAATCCACAGTTTAAGAATGTGTATCTGAATTATTTATTTGTAGCAAAACCATATATAGTATGAACTACATGAGTTCGTAGTAATGGTATAGTATGGACATTTCAGCCTCATTGTGGACTATTAACATTTTTCTGTGGTGAATTACATTTTTGCTCCTCAAAATCCAGTCAAATATGTATCTTCATTGCAGTCTCGCAGGAGATTCCCCTTTGGTCCTCACAGTAGAAACAGGGTCGTTAAAGCTTTAATAATAGGATGAGAGGTATTCTGAAGTTACACTTAAAAGGCACACTAATTTGGGCATCTTAGGTAAGTGGAAGGTGGTAGATAATACTCTGAGATGAAGCAAGTGTATAAACTTCAGGTTAACTAGCAATAGTGGAGGGTAAAAGAGAAGGGATGTTCTGGAAGCTATGTGAGGGTGGTATGTTCCCTTTTAGGACAGATGCTAAAAAAAAAAAAAGATATTTAAGTTGGATATTCCTAGGTTGGGAAATTCATCAGTGTGTATGGAGTTTGCTTTGTTGGGTTCTTAAGTTTGACGTTTATATTAATTGAGCTCAAGCAACAGAATGACAAGCCAATTGGGAAGGTTGAACTTAGCTTAGGCCAGAGATTTGAAGGTAAAAACAGTGAGTGATGATCTCCAGAGACAATGATAATCAGAAGGAGTTGTGTTGCCAGAAGTATGTTGATATATGTAGGCTGTAAAGGGGTCCCCCCAAAGTCCACGTTCTAGGGTGGTAGTTAGAGCAGGGTTAGGACTGACAATTGGCCAGCACAGTTCAGTCAAAAAATGTTGTCACTCAGCTCAATGCCTTGAGGTTTCTGGCAGGAAAGACTTGTGTCCAGTATTGGAAGGCCAGCCCAATATGGAGAGTGGTTGATACGAAGCAGAAATCCAGAACATTGAGAGCCTGGGGAAGTGAAACAGGCTGAAGTTGGAGAACTAGGATTTGACCTATGTTGAGCTCCTTGCCTCTTCCTGCCCTGTCAATATTAATGTCTTGGATTGAGGCAAAACTGAGCCAAAGGAGTCAGAAAGTGACTTACAGGTGTTAGCATTGTAGGGACAGGGTTGACCCAATAAGTATATGTTAATTGGATGGGAATTAAGGAAGGGGAACAATTGTATTGTTATAATATTTCCACTCAGGTTCTTTATACAGCAGACTCTGGGTAGCATACAACCTGCCCATCAAAAAGTTCTCTAGGCCTGGGGTTGCAAATTCTTAAATATTTCAGGCTTTATGGGTCAGATAGTCCCTGTTGCACTTAAGCCTGCCACTGCATGAAAGCAGCTGAAGAAAAACACATTAATGAAGGAGCATGGCTGTGTTTCAATAAAGCCTTATTTATGGAGACTCAAATTTGAATTTCATATTATTTTCACATGTCACAAAATATTAGAAAAAATGTTTTTCAGCCCTTTAATAACATAAAACCCATCTTTAGTTCATAGCTGTATAACAGCATGGACAAAGCTGGATTTTAGCCTATGAGCTCTTGTTTTCTGGCCCTTGTTTTAGGAAATGAATGACTTACTGGTTATGAGGCAGAAACTGTAGCAGTGCTGAAATAGATGTTCTCTAGGACAATACTTTTGGTGACACTGTCTTGTTTTATAGGTGACACTGATGATAAAAATTCGTTCAAGAATTTAGAGGTGACATCTGCAGCAGGTTCAAATCTCTCAGCTATAAGACAAACTGGATACTTCATAAGAATTGTCATCTATTATGCACAGAGAGCCAAAATCCATTACTGAAATTGTCTGGGTGAGCTGCCTGCTGGGTCCAGTGATGCAGTAGTAGACAAAGAAGTTGAAAGAGAAGTCTGGCATATTCTGTGGATGACTGGCAGAGTGTGACACCAATATGGCATCAAGCCCTACTATGATTCCAAGGACTCTATGACAAAATAAAAAAGAGAAAAAAATTATTTGTAATAGGGGTTGGTGTGGTTGAAGTAAATTTGATCTTGGGAAATGTGTACAGCATTATCATTTCATAATGATATATAGTAATTGCCTTGGTAATCAAACTTCAAAGATTCAGTCTTTATTCACAAAACTTATATAGTTATTACCTTTTAAAATTGGGTTCTCTAAGGGAAATTCAGTGAAAAATAACAGCTGTTTACTAAACAGGTTAATTTAAGGACAGTGATTTTCACATGGAAGTTTTTGCTTGAGATTCTTAAAACTGTGCTCTCATGTGGAGCATTTAAAATATTTCTATTTGTGAAAAGCTACCTGGATTTTCTTGGAAAACATCATTTTCAGTACACTCCTTTACCCAATAGTAAATAGAAAATCATAATGTAGAGTACTAGTGTGTGGTAGAATAGTTGAATTTCTAAATATTTTCAGACCTATTAATTATATTCACTTAGAATAATTTAGCAGGCAGGTATGATTGGAAATAAACTTGTGTATTTTTTTTTTAGCTGTTGAACCATAAAACTGGAACAGAAAAGTAATCTCTGAATCAAATTGATGTTTTATTTGGTTAAGAATCTCTGCTTTTGCTATGCATCTATTTATACCACTAGGAAATGAAGTGGATGGATTCTCCTAAAGTTGGATTCCATTTTTTTCCCTCAGTGAATTGTCAACTTTTTTTTTATGTTAATATTCAACAGAAGCTCTAACAGCCTAGGATATAGAACATTTTATTTAACTTACATAGCTCATCTACAAAGTTTCCCTCATGACTTATCTTGAAATCCTTATTCCAAACATATACTATTGAATTTGTCAGTATGCCATTGCCTGACTGCATGTTTTTGGTCAGTGTGGTGCGACTAACGTAGCCATCCTGCTAGGAAGAAGATCTGCGGGTTGCTGGTTAGTAGAAGTTACACATGTTTAATTTACAAGTCAGATTAGAGATCAAAATCATATGATAAGCTTTATGTGGAATTGATTTCATGGTTTTTAAGCTATTTTTTGTCATTGAAGCAATGTCTATAACAAATGCAGTTTTATTGCAGCATTGCAATACCTTAAACTCTTTTGAATTTGGAAGATGAGGGTGGTGGTTGTTATAGATGCTTAAATCCTAAAACTCAGGGATTTTGTGTACCTGTGTATGTGCATGTATGTATATGTGTGGGGTGATGAAACTGAGGGCCTTGTGTATGCTAGATGAGTGCTCTACCTCTGAGCTATGTCCTCTGCTCATAACTCAAGGATTTTGAATCAAAATGCCCTGTCATTCATTGTGCATAATTTAACTGCCCAGTGGGTTGGATTTGAGGTTGTTGTGATTAATATTTGAAAATATTTGCTATTTTCAAATGTAAGTTACTTTGGAAGGACCAGTTGTCGGTGTATGTGTGTATGTTTAAATCAGCAATCAAGGACTGGGGATGTAGTTCAGTGGTAGAGTAAATGCCTAACATGTATTAGACCTTGGGTTTGATCCTCAGCATTGCAAATATGAATAAAATAGCAATCACCTTTTTATCTTATAGATAAGATATATTTAGTAAAAAATGTGAATTTAGTGTTAATATCTCATTCAAATCTGGACATCCCTTGGGTTTTTTGGAGGCTTTGTGTGAGGGGCAAGGTCCAATAAATAGAGCACTGTAGTTTGCAGTTACTTTTTCTTTTCAAAATAAAGTAACACAGAAGAGTACATAAATACAACTTGATGGGTTATAGTTATTCTTAGTTTGTCTGTCCAGATTGAAATTGAGAACTATCTCATAATAGTATTAAGAATTAGTTCATGGCAGAATGCATAGCGCTATTTAATTTGAGAACATAGTTGTAGAAAAACATCTGCGTTAAAGTTTTGCGATGGTTCTTGAGCCATTATTTGATTTGTTAAATGTAGTCAAGAAAAGAAGAAAATCCAAGAGTTTAAAACTAGGTTGGTATCAGTAGTCAAAAGAGCATTTGGTTTTATTCTCACCTATTCTCCTATGTGGCAAACTCATGAATTGCTTTCTGAGATGACAAAACATTGGGATTAGGAGAGTTTTGAGAATTCATGAGTTATGTCCTTTTCTCTATCATCGATGTTTTATAGAAGGTTTATTCAGTTATGACATTTTTAGGCTATGAGAAAGAGTGATTTAAGTGGACTTGAAGAAAGATTTGGAGAATAGTTAATGTAAGGTAAGGGTATAATAGGTGTATGTTGCTGTGTTTGTTTTAGTAGTGATTTTAGGTTGATGTACCACCTTTATCCCTAATTTCCTAGTCTCCGATTATAGCTGCTTTTCCTTAAGGAGAGTAGCAGGTAATTCTTTGCATGGAGAAAATAAGGCTATTCAGAATTGGGAAATTAGTGGAATGTAAAAGGGAGAATGAGATCTGAATATGATAGATAATAAGATCAAAGATGAATGGTGTATTTTTAGATTGATAAGGGTGCTACAGTAAGGATATTAGTATAATGGAGTGGTTTGTTACCATGGACTGTTCATTGAAACTCTGCAAACAGACATTGAGTAAGGTACTTTGCATAAGTTATTTCTAGTTCTGTCTACAACCTTTAAAGCATGTAGAATTATCTCAATTTCATGATGAGAATTCTAGGAGTTAAATGGTGTATCTTTGAATAAATATTGAAATAGTGTTCTACAGCTAGTGACTCATTTTGTGCAGAGGTCTTTTCTCTTTGAAGATTGTTTGATAAATTAAGAAATAAAAAAGCAACCTAAAAGACCAGCATATACTATGGGAAAATTTTAAGATTTAACAGCTTTTGTATAACTTCATGTTGGTATAGAGTGATGTTGGAGCCTCCTTGAAAACCTTGATGTGATACATTTGCTGATACTCTATCTGATCTCTAGAATTATCTATTGGGTTGCCTTTGATATTAGTGTAGTATTGTGTTGTATAGCTGTACTTTCATGATTAAATAATGTCTAGGTAGAAAAATCTTTAAAGGGTGAGGAATAATGAGCTATCATAGAAGCTGATGCATATCCTAAGTTGAGCTGGATCATTTCTAAATAGAATGTTATTCAAAGTATGTTTGGAGAAGTGATGAAAGAAAATTAAAGCATATATCCCCATGAATTCAGTCTATTTGATCAGTTTCCTAATTTAGTAGGATTTTAGTTTAGTTAAACAAAGCTTTAGTGAGCACTTAGAACAGAGTAAGTATGGTACTGCACTAAGGCATTTCATGGAAAGCAAAGATGACTGAAACATTTGCTGTCTCAGGGAATAGCTTTCGCATAGACAGCTGAAGGTAATTCATGGCAGAATAACATAGGTGCTCTACACGTTTATGTGGCAGTACTGTGGGAATGTGAAAAATGTGGTGTGTATCACTGGTAGGCTGTGTGGAGGAGGCCGAGTATGGGCTGGATCTTGAAAGAAGAGAAAGATACCAAGTGGGAAGAAGGGCATTTTGTCCTAAAATAAGTGATAATTACAGTCATGGAATTAGGAATAAATAGATGGCTGGGAAATGGTAATACTCATATTGAACAGATAAAAATTTTAGAAAATAGTTTCAGCCACCAGTTAAGCATGCTTGCCCACATTAAAATTCCAATAGAGGCTTGGTATATTTGCATGTCATTTGTACATTTCTTTGGTAATGCACAAATTATCTTTCTTTTTATATAGTGTGCATTATCAACGTGGAAATGTTACTCACTTACGAGCCTGGATGGTTATAAGCATCAAAATCAAACTTCTAAGTCTAATCACAAAGTCTATTACTTGCCTTGATTTAAAACAGTAAAATATAGAGAAGATGATGATTTTTACATATGAACCTAAGAAGCATTTGGCAGTGCAATTAGTTTCATAACAAGTGATTGTTTTTAAAGCCTTCCCAGAATAAGAATGAGTATCTTGATGCTAGTGTCACTTTTAAATAGCTATAGCTCCAGGAATGTGTCTGTTCACGTTATTATCTTAAATACACACCTTATCTATCCATATTGCTGTACTTCAAATGTGAAAGTAAAAATAAAGGTGTGAAGTGCCTAGCAGACTTGTATGGATTTATGTAAATCAGAAAACACAAAAATCCATTAGTCTCAGTGCTGAAGCCTTGATGTATTTAAGTATGGAATATTTTCTTAAAGTTACACAGACAGACACACACAGACACGTGCACCCCATAATTTCCAGGGATTTACTTTGCATAAAAAAAATCTTTATTTTACTGAACTCCAGACATGTATTCAACTGCCTTATGATAGCTCCATAAAATTATTAAAGTTTTATAAATCTTGAAGTACCCCAAATTGATCCTTTTACCCCAATTTTTTCATCTTTGGCCTTTCCCTTGTAAATTAGTGGCCAAGTCCATTAGTGTTACCCAGACCAAAACTCTTGGAGTCATCAGTGATTCATTCATTCTTTTTACAATTTAAAAAAAAAAATTTCAGTGCATTATAGTTATACATAATGGTGGGGTTCATTTTGACATATTCATAAAAGGTATATAACGTAGTTTTACCCATTTCAGTCTCCAGTACTACCTGCTTCCCTCCTATCCTCTCCCCTTCCTCTACTCTATTGGCCTGCCTGCTTCCCTCCCTTCCTTCCTTCCTTCTCCACAGCTTGTCAGTAGTTCATGCAGACTATCAAAACACACCTATAATTTGAACCTGACTACTTCTCACAACCTTCACTACTACCTTGTTTAAGCCACTATCTCTTACTCAGGCTATTTAATAGCCTCCTGACTGGTCTCTCAGCTTCTCACAACCTGAAACCTAGTACCTCTAATACAATGCAGTAACCAGAAAAACTATACTAAAACAGAAGTAAAATCTGTCATTCAAAACTTTAGTTGTTTCCTCTCTCTTTTTTTTTCGTACTGGACATTGAACTCAGGGGGCACTCGACCGCTGAGCCACATCCCAGCCCTATTTTGTGTTTTATGTAGAGACAGGGTCTCACTGAGTTCCTTAGCACTTCGCTGTTGCTGAGGCTGGCTTAGAACTCCGTGATTCTCCTGTTTCAGCCTCCCTAAGTGTGGGGATTACAGGTGTGCGCCACCACGCCTGGCTTATTTCCTCTCTTAACACATTGTAAAAGCTAAAGTCTTGATAGAAGCTGCCTATAAAGCTAACCTCATTATTTAGATTTTCTTTGTTTACTTCCTTCCATTCACACCTGAACACTGTATTGTTTCTTGAGTAACTGGCCCAAGATACTTAGTTTACTGTTGCTTCTGCCTGGAGTGCTTTTTCTTTTTGGCAGTTCAGCTTATTCCCTAGGCTTTCTTGATATGTTAAATCCCTAGTGAGAGCTTCCTTGATCATCTTACTTAAAATGCCCCTCTCCTTCCTGCTTCTTTGTTTTTCGTATTATCACTTCCCCAAACTCACTCATTGTACATTCCATCTTTTTTTGTGGTCTTTTCCTGTTATAATGAAATCTTGATGACTACAAAGAATTTTTCCCAATTTATTTAATATTTATTTAATAAACTTATTCCCATACCTAATTGTCATTTAATGCATAATTGACTGAATGAATAAAAGACAATAACTTCATAGAAGTTAAAGCTGTAGTAAAAACTTCATTTGACTTCTGTTAGCATCTTCGGGAATGATGACGTTCAAATGCCTGAGTGTAAGTAACCTTCTTTAAAAATTTTAATATTTATTGGTGTAATTTGCATATAATAAGATATAGTTACTTTAAGTGTAGAGATAAGTGAATTTTGGCAAATATACACTGTTATGTAATTATTGTTCCAGTTAAGGTATAGAATATTCCCATCACCTCAAAAAATTTCCTTCTCTCCCTTTACAGTCACTTCTTTCCTCATCCTCATCTTTAGGCAACTATTGATTTGATTTGTGTCATTATAAATTTGTTTTGCCTGCTCTAGAATTTTATATAAATGGACTTACATTTTATGCATTTTTTCAGTGTTCTATCTTTGAGGCTGGCTATTACTGGGTGTCATTAATTTGTTTCTTTCCATTGCAGAATAGTGTGCCTTTGTATAAATGTGCCACAATTTGCTTATCAGTTTATTTGTTTATGGACATGTGAGGTGTTTCCATTTTTTGCCTTTAAGGAATAATACTACCCTGAGTGTTCACAATGAGTTTTTGTGTAAATATGCTTTGTCATATGGTAAGTGCATGTTTAACTTTGTAAGTACTTGCTCCACTGTTTTAAGTGATCATACCATATTCACTAATAGTGTCTGAAAATTCTAGTTGCTAAACATTTCTAGCCAGTACTTGACATAATTCTTTTAAATCCAGACATTCTGTTGAGTGTCTAGTGATATCTTATTGTTTTAATTTGCATTTATTAATTACTTGATTTCCAGTGATATTGATCTTTTCTGTTTTTTTTGGTGGGGGAGAGCAGGGATGCTGGGGTTGAACCCAGGGTCCTGTGCATGATCTTTCCATTTCCTTTTTGGTAATTTGTTTATCTTTCATGAAATGTTTGATAAAATCTTGGGTTCATTTAAAGAAAAATCGAATTGTTTATTGTCATTCAGTTACAGAGTTCTTTATATATTTGTATACAAATCTTTGTCAGACATATTTTCTCCTGTTCTGTACATTTCCTTTTTCTTTTATTGATGGTGCAATTTGACAAGCAGGGGTTTTCAACTTTAAGTGTAGTTTATCAGTATTTTCTTTTGTGGTCTGTCTTCTCTCCCTCCTTCTCTTCTTGAAATCCTTCACTCCTGGTTTTAAGGATTTTCTTATGTCTTCTAAGCATTTTACAGTTTAAGCTTTTTCATTAGGTCTTTGGTACATTTTGAGTTAATTTTTTTAAACAGTGTAGGGTAAAGATCAAGGTTCATACTTTTCCATGTCTCATTGTTCAAGCCCATTTGTTGAAAAAACTATCTTTTCTCCTTTAAGTTACCTTGAAATGTTTGTTAAAAATCAACTGATTATATATGTGTAGCGCTTTTCCTGGATTGTATTATATTGATCTATATGTGTTTTGTGCCAACATATTGTTTCATAGTAAGTCTTGAAATCACATAGTATAATTCTTTAACTTTCTCTTTTTTGAAATTATTTCAAGTATCTCTTCCATTTTCAAATCAATTATAGAATTGGCTTACACTTTTATACAAAATGTCTGTAGGATTTTAATTGCCACTGTATTTAATTCTATGGATCAATTTGGGAAGCATTAATCTCTAAACTATTGTTCTATTCCAATCCAAGAACACAATATATCTCCATTTATTTATTCTTTATAATTTCTCTGAGTAGTATTTGTAGTTTTCAGTGTGCTGGTTTCTTAAAATTTATCCTAAGTGAATAGGATATGAATTAGATTTTGCATGTTTTTGAAAATGCCATTTTTTCAGAACAAAAATTTTAATTTGTCATGGTTAGTGTGCAGTAGACTTGATTTTTACATGTTGAACTTGTATCCTGCTACCTTGCTAATTCATCCATTTATGCTTTTGACTTATTAGTTTTTTAGGTACTAGGAATCAAACTCAGGGGCACTCAACCACTGAGCCACACCCCCAGCTTTATTTTGTGTTTTATTTAGAGACAGGGTCTTACTGAGTTGATTAGGGCCTTGCTTTTGCTAAGGCTGGCTGTGAAGTTGTGATTCTCCTGCCTCAGGCCTCCTGGGCCACTGGGATTACAGGCATGTGCCACTGTGCCCGGTGAGAATAAAAATTTTTTTAAAAATTATTAATATGGTGAATTGGATTAAATGGATTTTGAATCTTAGCAACTAATCTTTGCATTTCTATGATTAAATCCCATGTGTCAAGTTCTCCTTTTTATATTATATTAATTTTATTTGCTGTATATGTTACTGGCTTATGAATATACTTTTATGAGGGCCATCATTGATGGTGAGTATTTCTTTTTTTTTTGAAATTTATGGGGATTGAACCCAGGGATGCTCTATTACTGAGCTATCTCTACTACTGAGCTATCTCTAACCCTATTTATTGTTTTCTTTTAATTTTTATTTATTTATTTATTTATTTATTTATTTATTTATTTATTTATTTATTTTATTTAAATGCGTTTCAAGTCATAGTACATAAACAGAGCTCAGTTTTTCCATTTCTCTGGTTGCAAATCATAAAGAGTCACACTATTTGTGTCTTCATACATGCACCAGGGGTGGTAATGACCCATTCGATCAATCATCATTACTATTCCCATTTCCCTTTCCTTCTTCCCCCCTCCCCCCTGCTGCATCCAGAGCTCCTGCATTTCTCCTGTGTTTCCCGTTCCCATCCCCCTTATGTATCCTCATCCACTAATGAGAGAGAACATTCTGCATTTGGTTTTTTGGGATTGGCTTACTTCACTAAGCATAATGTTCTCCAATTCTATCCATTTGCCTGTAAATACCATAATTTTATTTTCTTTTATTGCTGAATAATATTCCATTGTGTATATGTACCACAATTTCTTTATCCATTCATCTATTGAAGGGCATCTGGGTTGCTTCCATAGTTTTGGAATTGTGAATTGTGCTGCTATAAACATTGAGGTGACTGCTTTATTGTAGTGAGCTTTTTTTAAATCTTTAGGGTATCGGCCAAGGAGTGGGATAGCTGGATCGAATGGTGGTTCCATTCCAAGTTTTTTAAGGAATCTCCATACTGCTTTCCAGATTGGTTGCACCAATTTGCAGTCCCACCAGCAGTGTTTGAGTGTACCTTTTTCACCACATCCTCGCCAGCACTTACTGTTGCTGGTATTTTGGATAGCTGCCATTCTGACTGGAGTGAGATGATATCTGAGCGTAGTTTTGATTTGCATTTCTCTAATAGCTAGAGATGATGAACATTTCTTCATATATATATTTATTGATTGTATATCTTCTTCTGAAAGGTTTCTATTCAGCTCCTTAGCCCATTTATTGATTGGGTTGTTTGTTTTTTTGGT
>PVHX01024404.1:0-24089 GCA_004024805.1 Geosciurus inauris
TCCCTAAGTGCTGGGATTACAGGCTTGAGCCACCGCGCCTGGCTTGGACCTGGGCTTTTCTTGGTTGGCAGGCTCTTGATGGCGTCTTCTATTTCCTTGCTTGAAATTGATCTGTTTAAGTTGTCTATGTTCTCTTGGTTCAATTTGGGTAGGTCATATGCCTCTAGAAATTTGTCAGTGTCTTCAGGGTTTTCTATTTTACTGGAGTATAGATTTTCAAAATAGTTTCTAATTATCCTCTGTATTTCAGTAGTGTCTGTTGTGATATTTCCTTTTCATCACGAATTTTAGTAATTTGGGTTTTCTCCCTCCTCCTTTTCGTTAGGGTGGCTAAGAGTTTGTCACTTTTGTTTATTTTTTCAAAGAACCAGCTTTTTGTTTTGTCAATTTCTTGAATTGTTTCTTTTGTTTCTATTTCATTGATTTCAGCCCTAATTTTGATTATTTCCTGTATTCTACTTCTTTTGGTGTTAATTTGTTCTTCCTTTTCTAAGGCTTTGAGACAAAGAGTCAATTCATTTATTTGTTGACTTTTACTTCTTCTAATGAAAGAGTTTAGTGCTATGAACTTTCCTCTTAGCACTGCCTTCATGGCATCCCAGAGATTTTGATATGTTGTATCAGAGTTTTCATTTGTATAAGGCACCAATTTTTAAAGGTGTGTGTTGGGCCAGGCGTGGTAGTGCACACCTGTAATCTCTGCACTTTGGGAGGCTGAGACAGGAGAATGGCGAGTTCAAAGCCAGCCTCAGCAACGGCGAGGCGCTAAGCAACTCAGTGAGACCCTGTCTCTACATAAAACACAAAACAGGGCTGGGGATGTGGCTCAGTGGTCAAGTGCCCCTGAGTTCAATCCCCGGTACCAAAAAAAAAAAGCATGTGTTGTGGGGGGCAAGCAGAAACATTGAAGCAGCAACAATTTTGCCTTTATCCTGAATGGCAGTGTTAGGGAGAGAGAGCCTTGATGGTTTGTGCTGGGTGGAAACAGAAGCAGATCAAAAGCAGGCCTTCCATGCCTCTAAGTGGGAGAACGGAGTGTGTTGGGTGGGACAGAAAAGGAGTCCTAGGAGAGAAGGGAGTCATGAGAAGGGGAAGCGTCTACCTGGGCAGGTGCTCTGATCTCGGTGCCCATCCAACCCTACCCCTCATTTTGCTAACCCTGCCCAGCACATAATAGGTGTTCAGTCAGTAATGTAAGTAGTAAGCTCCATGAGCTCTGGGTGCTTCTCAAGGCTATGAGGATAGACACCTACAAGTCAGAGGTTTGTAACTGAGTGTTGAGTGGGAGCACAGTCACATATGGTCCATGCATCCTGATACTGAATTAAATATTATCTGGACAAATATTTATATTCTTCCAGATGATGAAAGAACCAACAGTCTCATGAGGGCCCGACTAGGGCAGATCCTGCGTTCCTCTTCTGGGCTCCATGCTCTCCTTTTTCATCAAACCATATCCCCGCCTACGTAGGTGACAAGAGGAAAGCTGGGGAAACACTCAGAGGTTAATGGCTTTCAAGAAATGCGCATCTTAGATGGCACGGTGGCGCACACCTCTAATCCCAGCACTTAGGGAGGCTGAGACAGGAGAATCGCAACTTCAAAGCCAGCCTCAGCAATGGCGAGGCACTAAGCAACTCAGTGAGACCCTGTCTCTATGTAAAACACTAAATAGGGCTGGGGATGTGGCTCAGTGATCAAGTGCCCCTGAGTTCAATCTCCAGTACCAAAAAAAAAAAAAAGAGAGAGAGAGAAAGAGAAAAAGTGCACCTTACTTGAATGAAGGCTCCGTAGTGGGCAGGGATGATCACAGAGAGCTCATATCCCACCTCATCCTGCCTTCATCTGGGCCATGCAGATCCAACATATTCCAGTAAGCTGGGTGGTGATGTCCCTCTGGCAGGCCATCTGAGTAAAGAAGTCCTTACTTCTCTTGGGCCTGGCTGTCCTGGTGGCTTTAGGGAAAACAGTGATTAGACCTCTATTCTAGTCTAGAATAGACCTTACTCCCTTTGGGTCAAAATCAGCTGTTTTTTTTTTTAGCACTTATCTCTATTTGAAAGTCTTCTCTTTTTTTTTTTTTTTTGGTACTGGGGATTGAACTCAGGGGCACTCAACCACTGAACCACCTCCCCAGCCTTATTTTATGTTTTATGTAGAGACAAGGTCTCACTGAGTTGATTAGCGCCTCACTGTTGCTGAGGCTGGCTTTGAACTCGTGATTCTCCTATCTCAGCCTCCCTAAGTGCTGGGATTACAGGCTTGCGCCACCGTGGCCGGCTTCTATTTGAAAGTCTTGTGATAGGTGCTTGTTCAGTTTTGTTAATCCTGTCTAGCACATAGTAGGTCATCAATAAATAACTGCTGTATGAGTTCATAAGCTCCTATGCTTTCTTAGGGTCTAACTCTGTAGTGTCTTATCTTTCTCTCTCCCCTCCCTCCATGCCTTCCTCCCTGTGGTACTGGAGATTGAACCCAGGGACTGGCACAGGATAAGCAACAGGGGACAACAATGGCTTCCCTGTTGCCACAGCTTCCCCCACACTTCCCCATCCTGCCTTTTTTTGTACTGAGGGTTGAATCTAGGTGCGCTTTATCACGGAGCTACACCCCAAATCCTATCTATCTAGCTATCTATTTATTTATTTTGAGACATAGTTTCCTGAAGTTGCTAAAGGTCTCACTACATTCCTGAGGCTGTCCTTGAATTTGTGATCCTTTGACTCAGCCTCCTGAGTTGCTGGGATTACAGGTGTGGGTTGCCATGTTTAGCTGGTTCCTCCCCTCTTGGAGGAGTACTAAGCGTTTTCTGGAGATCTCGTGGTTTCTCCTGTGTGCTTTTGGACATGCATACACGCCTGCACATACACATGCAAGCTCACACTAGAATAAAGCCACTGCTCACATCCATGTGTTAGCAAGGAACACAAACATGCCTGTCCACCTCCTCCACCCTCCCTCCAAGATTATGAATGGAGATGTTTTCCAGGTGCTTCAGATACCTAGATGCATCGACATCAGTCCTGACTGCCATCTCAGTGAAAGACATTCCTGCTGTTTACTTTTCATTCGGTCTCATTTAGGGCTAGCAAGAACCCTAAAAAGTAGGTCTGGTTGTCTCATTGTAATGCTGAGGAATGAAGACTCAGAGAAGTTAATTTGCCTTGGATCCCACAGATGAGCTCAAACAATAGCCCGGGTCTTTCTTACACACGGGTCTGCAAACAACCACACCAATATATTCAGCATCAAAACCGGGGTTTCTTAAAAATTAAGTTGGAGGGAGCTAGGGTTCCGAGCACCGCGAGTCAGGACCACCAGGGGGCGCTAGTTCTCCGTGCTGGGGAGCGAGGGCCAGCAGCGTGGCCCACTGACCTCAGGAATGCAATCTGAGCTTGGCCATGTGAGTCGTGGGGCGTCCTACGGACTCAGACTCATTGGTACCCCACCTCCACTTCCCTCAGCGCCACCTTCAGCTCGCCTCTCCCTCGACCTCACACAGGAAGGTGGGGCACAGGAACGTGGAGACACTTGACAGCCAAAGATGCCTAAGTGAAGAGTGAATTGGAACTTGTGATTCTCTTGCTAGCACAGAAACACGCTCCCTTCTTTCCTCTCTCCCTTCCTCCTTCCCTTACTTCCTCTTATTTTCCCCTTCCTTCCTTCCCTCTTCTCTTTCTCTCTTCCCTTCTTCACAAGTGCTCTACCATGGACCGTGAAGCATATTGATTTTGGGGGAGAGTTTGGGAACAGAGCCCAGGGGCATTTTACCACTAAGCTACATCTTTGGTCCTTCTTTTTATTTTGAGACAGGGTCTCCCTAAGTTGTCCAGGCTGGTCTTCAACTTAGATCCTTCCACCTGCACCTCCCCAGTAGCTGGCACTATAGCCTGTACCACTGCACCTGATTTCAGGACAGACTTTCTTTGAGTGATAGGTGCCTGTTTACCTGGTTTTCAAGGACATTGCTAACTGCTGGGCTTCCTTCCTGAGAGAGGAAGGATGGCTTTCAGGGTCTCTAGGTTAGGAGTGTCCCAGGAGAAGAGGTGTCTCAGAAAGGTCAGAGGAGTTCCATTCCAGAGTAGGATCCTTGACATGTGCCAATCAAACATGGACAGGGTTTTATTTAATAAAGTAGGGGACACATTCAAGGGAGAGTGCGGGTGCTCTCAAAAGAGAGACATCTTTGAAATAAAGAAATGAATATATATTCAAGGGAGAATGCAGGCCATCTCAAGAGTAAGAGACACATTTTGGGGTTCCTAGTTCTTCTTTTAAAGGAAACTTGGTGAGAGGGGGGTGTGGGAAGCTATGTAGGAATGACACCAGTCTGCTCCTCTCAAGATGGTTTCTGGTCAAACTCCAGATCCTTAGGCTAACCTCATCTTGATTATCTGATCAATAGACAGCACTAAAAAGTTCCCTAAATTATAGTTTTCTCAAAATATTATCTCTCTCTTTACTTAATCTATTTATTGGGGTAGGGGTATAATTTACAGTGCACGGGTGATTTCCCAGGAATTTGAGAGTAACAGGCCAGGAAGAGAAACTGATTTAAGGAATGACAGGCCTGGCAAACTATAAGGAACTTCTGAATTAAAATCTTATTTCTCAGCTGGGGATATAATTCAATGGTAGAGTGACCGCCTAACATACCCAAGGCCCTGGGTTCAAATTCCAGTTTAAAAAAAAAAGTCAATAAATCTTATTTTCTTGTCCTTCCTTTGTGTCTCCTTTCTATCTATTCCCTTTTTCTTTTCTTTTCTTTTCTTTTCTTTTTTTTTTTTTTTGGTACCAGGGATTGAACTCAGGGGCACTCGACCACTGAGCCACATCCCCAGCCCTATTTTGTGTTTTATGTAGAGACAGGGTCTCACCGAGTTGCTTAGCGCCTCGCCATTGCTGAGGCTGGCTTTGAAGTTGCGATTCTCCTGTCTCAGCCTCCCTAAGTGCTGGGATTACAAGCGTGAGCCACTGCGCTCCATGGAGAGCTGGAAGACACCTGGGATCAGCACTCAGGACCAGGACCCGGCAGGACCCTGCACAGTTTAGGTGCCCCCAGTGGACTGGATTTATGGTGTGCATTACACAGTTTAACTAAAATAATCCTTTTCAGCCAGGCGTGGTGGTGCACACCTGTAATCCCAGCACTTTGGGAGGCTGAGACAGGAGCATTGTGAGTTCAAAGCCAGCCTCAGCAAGGGCGAGGCGCTAAGCAACTCAGTGAGACCCTGTCTCTACATAGAATACAAAATAGGGCTGGGGATGTGGCTCAGTGGTCGAGTGCTCCTGAGTTCAATCCTCAGTACCAAAAAAAAAAAAAAGATAAAATAAAATAAAATAATCCTTTCAGAATGTATGAGAACCTTGCAGTACTCCTACCCTGCAAAGCCAAGGTCTGAGGGCAGTGTTATCAGTCTCAGCACACGAAGCCAGGAAGATGCTGGACCTGTCACTTCTGTGCTTGTCCCAACTCCTGGCTACATTACAACATGAACCAAGGACAGTCTAAACAGATCTGACAAGGCACGTGTCCCAAAGTCAGACCTGTCAAATGGTCTGAGACTATATGTACTCTCATTGATGACAAGACTTGCTGTAATGTCAAAAATTACTGTGTCTAGATAGCAGTAGTAAGGACAGGAGTACGTTTCCATAGCATATCCAAGTCACAAGTAAACACACACCTGGGGGCCAAGGAACAGATCAAAAGAGCTCAGAAGCTGGATGCAGTGTCACACGTCTGTAACCCCCAGTGATTGGGGAGGCTGAGGCAGGAAGATTGCATATTCGAGACCAGCCTCAGCAACTTAGTGAGACTCTGTGTGAAATAAAAATGTAAAAGGGGTGGGGGTATAGCTCAATGGTAGAGTGCCCTGGGTTCAATCTCCAGTACTCCCTCCCCCCAGCCCCCAAGGCCCAGAGATCACTGTGTGTGCTTGGCCAGTAGCTCAGCACTCCTGTCTTAACAACTCTTGAGCCGGTTGTGGTGGTGCTCGCATGTAATCCCAGCACTTTGGGAGGCTGAGACAGGAGAATCACAAGTTCAAAGCCAGCCTCAGCAATAGTGAGGCGTTAAGCAATTCAGTGAGACCCTGTCTCTAAATAAAATACAAAATAGGGTAGGGATGTGGCTCAGTGGTAGAAATTATTGCTGATACTGCTCAGGTGCCAGATGCTGGAACTATGACCCTTAAGAACTTTGTTTCTAGCCGGGCACGGTGGCTCAAGCCTGTAATCCCAGCACTTTGGGAGGCTGAGACAGGAGAATCCGAGTTCAAAGCCAGCCTCAGCAATGGTGAGGTGCTAAGCAACTCAGTGAGACTCTGTCTCTACATAAAACACAAAATAGGGCTGGGGATGTGGCTCAGTGGTCGAGTACCCCTGAGTTCAATCCCCAGTACCAAAAAAAAAGAACTTTGGTTCTGATTCTCACAGAGGTCTTTAAAATCAGGTAAGTTTTGTTTGGTTTTGATCTGCTTCATGGGTATGTGATTGCTATAATGGATAACAGGAGGAAGATGAAAGATGGGTCCAGGTGGGCCTGAGCCTTCCCTGGTATGGTGCTCTGTGGTGCTCACTGGAGAATGTCCTCCGTAGGACTTTTTGAGGCCCACCCTTAATTCATAGTATATTTTCCCATTCTGCACAATGGAGGGGCCTCCCTCGAGACTTCATCCCGACATGCTTCCTTTCAGGGACAGTTGGTTAAAAAAATTCTCAAAGGGTGTGGTGGCTCGTGTCTGTATTCCCAGAGACTCAGGAAGACTGAGGTAGGAGGATTGCAAGTTCAAGGCCAGCCTCAGCAACTTAGTGAGATCCTCAGCAACTTGGCAAGACCTTGTCTCAAAAAAATATTTTTTAAAGGGCTGGGGATGTAGCTAAGTGGTCAAGTGTGAGATTTATTCCAAGCTTCACAGAGGGAGAACTAGTTCTAAAGCGAAATTCTGAGAGCAGGTGTAAGGTCACGTGTATCAATTCTTATCAAAGCACAATCCAGAGCCAAGTGCCATTAGGATCCCTTAGGATGAGTTTTAAAGATACAGAGTCCAGGCTCCTATTTAAAACCTCCTGGCTCAGAAACTGTGAGTGAACCCAGGCAAAGGCATTTTATTTTATTATTTTATTTTTTGGTACTAGGGATTGAACTCAGGGGTACTTGACCATTGAGCCATATCCCCAGCCCTATTTTGTGTTTTATTTAGAGACAAGCTTTCACTGAGTTGCTTAGCACCTTGCCATTGCGAGTTCAAAGCCATTGCTTTGAACTAGAGATTCTCCTGTCTCAGCCTCCCAAAGTGCTGGGATTATAGGCATGTGCCACCATGCCCAGCTGGAAAGGGCATTTTAAACCAACCCCTTCCATAAACTAATGATTCTGAAGCACACTAACATTTGAGAAACATTACTATATGACACTTTTGAAAACTCTCCTTTATTATCTCAATTCATTGGGTAAGGACTAAGCAAGGCCTGGTAGCTTGCTGTTCATTCTAAGCCCAAAGATGGAGAGAGGCTCCGAGGAGGTCAGCCATTTCCAGGGTGCAGGACAGGCCAGAGCAGATGGGCCTGGTGCTCCTTGTGAGATCCAGCCCTGCCTGCTCGCTTCTGGGGCACACGCTGCACACCCAGAGGTGTGGGCGATGCAGTGAGAGCACACTCCCCCGTGAGGGGGGCCTGGCTTGAAGTAACACCAAGGGGAAGAAGAGCTGAGTTTTGGGGGCTAATATCTCCCCTGAAACTGGATCCCTGCCTGGGCCCAGGGAGAATTTTTGATCCCATGTATCTTTAGAAAGTGACTTCAGAACACAAGGCTTAATGGTTAGTCAGTTGAACCACACGACCAGCAAAAACATGGAGGTTTTTGAACAAAAATCTGCACAGCAGCACATTAGTTCCAGAATACTAAAAAGGACTCAAGGAGTCTGAGGCAGGATTTTTGCTAAGTTGCTTGAGAATCTTGCTGAGTAAGAGTTCCCTCTTCTGGCAGAGCCAGAAGCCCAGTCTGAGCAACTTAGCAAGGACCCTGTGGCAAGTAAAGTCCCCTCTTCTGGCAGAGCCTGCCTTCTGCTCTCACTTCCCTTAGCCTGGCCCAACCCCTTCAGTGGAGAGCAGCTCCTTCCAGAAGGTCAGTCCTGCCCTTGTTCTACCCCAGTATGGTCCAGCACCCTTCTCAGTGCCACTACTACATGTGGGCCTGTCTCTGTCTTGTCACCCATGACACTGCATTACAATGGCCAGGTCCCTCTGTAGGACACACTGAGTTTCTTGGGGGCCTGGGTTCGGTAAATGTTCATGAAATGAATAGGCTCAGCCGGGCGCGGTGGCTCACGCCTGTAATCCCAGCACTTAGGGAGGCTGAGACAGGAGCATCGTGAGTTCAAAGCCAGCCTCAGCAAGGGCGAAGCGCTAAGCAACTCAGTGAGACCCTGTCTCTACATAAAACACAAAATAGGGCTGGGGATGTGGCTCAGTGGTCGAGTACCCCTGAGTTCAAACCCCAGTACCAAAAAAAAAAAAAAAAAAAAAAATGAAATGAATAGGCTCATCATCATCTGGGCCTCTCTTGGGTCTTACTTAGTCATTATCCCCCCAAGCATCCTCACCCCCAACCCCCACTCAGACAATGCCTTGATGTGGCCATTTGCCAGGGTGGTGTGAAACCTCTAGAATATTCCTTTTCTGTGTCACAGGTAAAAGGTGGACTTAAAGCCAAGGATGCATGGCCACTTGCCACCTTGTCACTCTGGGCCTACCTCCAGGCATTAAAGGCAACATTCGTGCCAGCTGGGAAGGGGCATTTTATTTTCCTTCTTTTGGAGGCTGAGAAACGAATCGAGCGAGCGAAGTCAGCCAGTGTTGGCTAAGAAGAATCTGTCTTCTGCTTTTCCTTCTTTCCTGGCAACAACCCCCCTCCTCCACCCGCTGGTGAGCAATGCAAGTTCCAGGCATGCCTTTCTTCATTACTGGATTCCCAGGTGTCACTTTGTCCACAGGGTGAGTCCACAACAGCTCTGTGGGCTGATAACCATGCAGATTTCCCTATGCAAATGTGTATTAGGCTGTAGCTCCTTTCTCACAAAGACAGATGCATAGCAACAAGCTGGGAAAATGGGTAAGAGGCTGAACTTTGCCTGCACTGTCCAATGTTTATGCTGATCAAGAATGTGGGCAAGTCCTCCAAGCCCAGAGTAGTAATCATTACATTCCCCTCCCTCAGGTCCCTGGAGGATGGCACTGCCCAGTCCTGGTTTTAGGTAAAAATAATCATTTGCTTACTTGTTGGCTCAGTCATGTGCGCGTGTGTGTTGGTGTGATGTGAGTGGTTTCTACAGCATCCTGGAAACACACCCCCCCCCCCCCGGCTTTCTGCTTCTTTGGGGCTTCTACTCATCAACAGCAGTGGTTGGGCTCTATTCTAATGTGGCCCCGTGTGCAAGACAATATCCACCCGTGGGATCTACCTCAGCCCATTTTCTCAGTCTTCAAGCCAGGGCCGCAGAGAGAAAGGACCCGCTACATTTCCTTCCCCTAAGCCCTCCATGGAGCCTAGGGAAAAGTCACTCTGTGGACACTCTCCAGTGTCCACAGTGTGAGCTAGAGTGAGGGCTGCCACCCACATCTGAGTCTCCGGCCTTGAAGGCACCTGTGGGGACGGGGTGACATCAAGGGTGGCCGATTGCCCCATGAGAGGAGGCCTGGACGGTTGGGGGTGTCACACTGTTAGAGAAAGTCAAGGCAGCTTTCAGAATACAGAATGGGAAGCCGGGGAAAGACACCCTGGAGCCAGCGTTTTGTCATCAGGGCTCTGGGGAGCCATTGAAAATTACCTAAATCAATTGGGAGCAAAATCCCCAAACTAAAATCGATAGAGAATGGAGCCGAAGAGATGGTAGCAACAGTGGCCAGAAGCTGGAAGCTTTCCCAGACCGAAGGGAGCAGAAAATTCTCGGATCCAAACTTGGGGCAGGGGCGTCACGGAGCGAGAGGAGGTGCAGAGAAGTGAACCAGGAACGGAGGGCCAGGGGCGCCGCCAGGGGGCGCGCGCGCGAGCTGGGGACCCGCGTCCCGGATGGCCGGGCGGGGCGGGAGCCTGGTTGCGTTCTGGCTGCTGCCGAAGGAATGCGGCCTTTGCCTTGTCCCCGGCCGGCATTCCGGCCGTCGCAGGAATGTGAACAGGGTGTTCACTGTGCGCCCTGAACGCACAAACTCCTCTCTGGTCGCAGAACGCCAGGCAGCGGCTCAGAGGGGGCCTACTCCTCCACCCCAGACAGCCTGCCGCAAGCACATCCTCCTCCTAGTGGAGGACAGGGTATAGAGGGTGTTGGGCCAGCAGGGACTCAACACCAGGGCTGGGGTACTTTAAGACCAGTTGTGGTTTAGAAAAGGGGAGAAATCCAAAGTAGACACTGAGAAAGCCCGCCAGTCGCTGGAGGGGGCAATAGGATTTGCCCTTCTTGGCCTCTAGTCTCAAGGGACACAAGGTTCAGATCCCCAGACTTGCCTATTTTGGGGCATATTGTTTATGGCAAAGCCTAGGAGAAGGGGGAAAGCAGACCATCCTGTTTGGGATTAGATGCTCTCTGACCCGCCTAGGAGTGACTGAATACTCAAGAATATGCATTGAATTCATCCAACAAATATTTACCCAGTTTCGGCCCTCTGCCAGTTCCTGAGCTTAATTCTGGGGACACAGAAGTACCAACATTCTTATCCTAGGGACAGTCTTTGAAGCACCCCAGGATGTTAGGGAACACAAAGGAATAATCCTGACTGGGTGCACTGGTCCAGAAGGGCTTCCTGAGAGAAGCAGCAAAGGGACCTGAAAAACCAATAGAAGTTAAAGAGTGCTCTAGACAAAGGGAAGCTTGGGTGTGGAGGGAGAACATGTGGTCTGAGTGGCCCCCAAGCAAAGCAGGGGCCTGCCAAAGACCCAGCTGTGTTACAGAAAAGATTCAAGAGGCTACCTCAGTCAACTTAATGATGATTGGTTTATAGAACCCCCACTCTGCAGGAGGCAGTCATGGCCTGTGAGGAATATAAAGAAGATTGAGACTCAGCATTCTGATTTGGGAGTAATGTGGGAACAGAAAGAATGCCCACAAAGCATCTGGCATGGTGCTAGCACTTAATAGGTGCTCACTATACATTGTCTGGATTTTCAACACCTTGCTGGATTTACTGACTTTTGTTCCTCCTCAAGCTAGCAGTTTCTGCCGCTGAAAAGGCAGCTGTCCAGTCTTTCATGGCTGGGGCAGTACCTGGCTGATATACCAGATCTGGTCGGGAAATCCCAATTTTTTGTCCCTCCCTGGTTTGGGGTGGTAGCCTGCAGGAGATGAAATTAGTGTGGTTGGAGCCATCATACAGGCCCTGGAATACATCCAGAGCAATCCGGTGCTGCAGGGGAAGAGGCTTTGGAGCAGAGAAGGGCCTCACTTGGAGGCGCTCTGTGTGTGGGGGGTGGCCCAGAGACTGAAGTCAGGGTGCATGAGGTGCACAGCATCAAAGGCCAGGAAGGCTGGACGTGGCAGGAACCCAGGGAAGGAATGCTGAGCACTCAGAGAGCAGGAGAGCAGCGCCAGAGGTAGTGACTGAGGGGTGGGTGAGACCAGACTGCAGGATGTGGCCAGGGCTCCACATTCATGTTGGATCCTTACCTGGTACAGGTCAGCGTGGATCTGAGCACAGGGGACCACACAGTCTCTGTGTGTCCCAAATGTCACTGAGGGATGGAGCAAGAATGTTTATATCCAGAAATTCCTTGTCGGGGGGCTCCCCTCCCAGGAATGCACAGAGGCCCCAATTCTTGTGTATAGAGGAAGAAGTTCAGGCCCTGGAATGGCCTCTCCAGCATTGTTTCTTGGCAAACACAGGAAGATGGGTTTCCTTTAGCTTTGTGGGGCTGACATCTGAATCCGGACCCCCTCCCCCAGCCTTAGCAGTTGGGGAGGGAGCAGGGGACCAGACGTGGATGGAAAATAAACACCCACCTCTGCTCTCCTGACTTAGTTCATGTTCTTAGAATTTCCTCTCTTGGAGCCTGGCTTTGTTGTTTCAACATTCTACCCAAGAGTTAGAGTTGGGAAAATCCCTATTGCCACTGCTGTAGGGACACAGCACCACACACGGGAGCTCAGCGTCTGGTGCCCAGGAAAAGTGATCTGGCCAGCAGGCCTGAGTCCAGTCTCCAAGTGAGCTCCTGAGTCAGCCCGGTTGGAGAGGCTCTCCTGGCTGGGATTGCGTGCATCTGTGCCAGTCCCACGGTTGGTATGTGACTGTGTTTTGGTTCTAACTGTCTGGGCCCAGTCCAGGCCAGTATAATAGTGAGGGCTTCACCATGTTGGGGACATTCAAAGAGGGTTCTAGGTGGGCCTTGCAGTATACAAACTGAAAGAACACCCCCAGCCTACCTGGGACCTGTGTCCATCACACCCACAAGACTTAGGTTGCTACCTCTTCTGGACTCTGTGCTCTAGACCCACGGAGGTGTGCTTAACTGTCTGTTGTGGCTTCTGATTCTCTTCCTCATCTCCTGATGTGGTTCCTTCTTCCCAGGGCATGTACAAAGATGTAGCCACAAAATGATCCTTATCATATTTCTTTCCTTCACCAATTCATTCATTCATTCCCTCATTCGACCAGTAGTTATGGAGTGCCTACCAGGTACCAGGCATTGTTCTAGATGCTGGAAATACAGAGACAAATAAATGGGAAAGACCAGAAGCCACCTAAGGATCCCAACAATAAGTGGCATGGAGTCTGGAATGTCCATTTGACCCAGGATTCTGGGATGGAGAAGGAAGCAAAGGAGAAGTACCACACGACTCCATGTTGAGACAAATACATGATATGTTTAGAAAGAAAAAAATAATCCATGGTGAACAAAATTTTAGGTAAGGATAAGATCATAAACAAGCCTGTGCCGGGCTGTGCTGGGACCTGAAGGGAAAGAAAATCAATAATACTGATTCTGTGTCAGTACTGGTACAACATCATGCAAACATTAAAGTTAAGTTGTAGAAGTTTGCTTATTGATATAGAAGCACATAGCATATAAGATAGCTGGGCACGGTGGCACACTCCTGTAATCTCAGTGACTCAGGAGGCTGAGACAGGAGGATCCCAAGTTCAAAGCCAGCTTTGGCAATTTGGCAATACCCTGTCTCAAAAGACAAAAAAGAAAAAAAAAAAAAAAGGACTGGATATGTAACTTAGTGATAAAGTGCCCCTGATCTCTGTCCCCAGTACTACAGAAAGGAAAGAAAGAAAGGAAGAAAGGAAAGGGAGAAAGAGAAAGGGAAAGGGAAAGGGAAAGAGAAAGGGAAAGGAAAGGAAAGGAAAGGAAAGGAAAGGAAAGGAAAGGAAAGGAAAGGAACTAATTCATGGCATATAGTTGAGTGAAAAAAGAGTGATCCTATTAGAAATCTATGTAGGTACTGGCATCCATTAAGAGCACATGTCTAGTTATGAACAGCTCTATTCTCTGCAAGGAATGTTTATTTTATTGCCTTCTTTCTGTTTCTCTGTGTTTCCTGACTATTTTAAGTTTGAACCTGTAATATTTGTAGTTTTCTTAAAGATATGTTAAAGAAAAAAATAAAATAAAGAACTGTAGGCGAGTGCGCGGATCTCTGGAGCAAAGCTCGTCATGGACGTTCAGATCCAAGACTGAAGGACCACGCAAGTCAGTGTCCTGCGCAGTGTCCAGACAGCAGGCAGGCCTGGGATGCCAGTTCGACTTCATACATGAGAAAATAAATGCTTGCTGAGGGACTCAGAGAAGAGCACCATTTGGGACATGGTAGAACCTGGCCCTCAAGCCCAAGCTTGTGCGCAGAATCCCCCTTGCTCCACAGCACGGCAAGCTGGCCTCTTGCTTCTGGTTGAAGCCCAGTCTTCTTAGTGTCTCCTCCTGGTGGCCCTGCTGCTGCCCATTGACCTACCTCTTCTGCTGGTGCTTATCTTCACTAAAAGCACACTGTAAGCGAGGAGTCTGGTCTGTCTCTGGGCCCTCAGCAAATGACAAATGGCTTTATGAGTGACTGAGTGAGGGAATGGATGATTCTGGTTAGAAAGTATTTCCAATGTTATGTTTTGCTCTCTGGCACAGACACACCCCACAGACTGGCATGAATCATAAGTAATTCCCTGAAGCCCCCATCTGCCTGGAAATGCCTAGTGGTATTTCCCACATCTCAGAAGCCATCAGTCCTGTGTGCCAGCAGGCTTAGTTAATCCCCGCCCAGCCACAAACCTGCCCATCCCCAGGGAGGACACCGAGGGGTGCCACCTCTGGACCCTGCAGCTGCTCTGGAATTTTGTCCACATAAACCTCAGAACTGAGGTCCTCCCAGGTGGCTTCTCTGTGACTCCATAGGCCTCCTGTCTTTAGCCTGATGCCTGTGGGACCAGAAGAGAGACTCTTACTGTCCTTAGAAGCGGGTTCCCAGGTTCAGCTTATCCTTAGCTGTGGCTTCAGTTTGTCTACTGAATGCCACGAGGCAGGAGTTCTTGGTTCTCAGCGTGGGTGTAGCAGATTGCCTTTCTCTAACATGGCTGTGGCAATAGTGCAGCTAACGATGTCTGTGTAACTAAGCTGTGCCAATGACAGTAAATAGAATTATTATGTGGAAATTTCAAAGTTAGGTGGAGTGCTCCTCTCGTTCATTTCTCCATCCTGCTGCCTGCAATGCAGATGTGATGGCTGCAGTTCTAGCAGCTTTCTTGGACCATGAAAACTTGGAGTAGGAAGAAGCCTTAACAAATACCAGAAACCCAGAAGCCATGAAAGAAAAAGGAAAATACATTTGACTGTAAAAGATAGCAGAAAGACAATAAATGAACAGATTTGGAAACCGTCTCTGTAAATCTGAGGAGGAAGGGTGCAAAGAACATCTATAAATTGACAAGAAAAAGATAAATAGCTACCTGTAATCTCAGCACTTTGAGAAGCTGAGACAAGAGAATCGCGAGTTCAAAGCCAGCCTCAGCAAGGGCGAGGCGCTAAGCAACTCAGTGAGACCCTGTCTCTACATAAAACACAAAATAGGGCTGGGGATGTGGCTCAGTGGTCGAGGACCCCTGAGTTCAATCTCCAGTACCAAAAAAAAGAAAAAATAGGTCTGGGGATGTGGCTCAGTGGTCGAGTGCCCCTGAGTTCAATTCCCAGTACCCCCCAAAATTATTCAATTAAAATTATATAATTAACAATTTTATATAATTTGTATAAATCACATGTATATAAGTACAATCGTTACAAATCCATTCCTCATACCTGTCCTTAAATATGTGTGCAAGATAATGATTATTGCAGTATCATTCACAATGTCCCAAAACTGGAACTGAAGCAAATGCCCGTTCCTAGGTGAATGGCCAAATAAGTTATAGTGCATCCATATTTAAGAACTTTATGAGCTAGGCACAGTGGCACATGCCTATAATCCCATTGACTTCAGAGGCTGAAGCAGGAGGATTGCAAGTTGAGAGCAGTCTAAATAACTTGGCAAAACCATATCTCAAAATAAAATAAAAAAAGGCTGAGGATATAGCTCAGTGATAGAGGGCCCCTGAGTTCAATCCCCTATATCACAAAAACAAGCAAAAACACTAAGTGTGTGTGTGTGTCCATGTGTATATATACTTATGTATATATACTTCTCTCTCTCTCTATATATATATATATTTTTTTTTTAGGGGATATATATATATATCCCCTAAAATTCGAGATTCCTGTATTCAACAGCATAGCCAACATCTGAAGAAGTGCCTCAATTTTAATATACTTAAAAATGAATTCCTGTCCCAGCATCGTGTGTACACCTCTAATTTCAGCTATCCAAGGCAGTGAGATCATGAGTTCAAGACCAGCCTCGGCAACCTAGTGAGACCATCTCTTAAACTAAGAAAAGGAAAAAAAAGAAAAGAAAAATATTTGCTGTCCTCCACTGATGAACACTGAAGCCTTTCCTGTCTGGTTTGTTTCCCTTAAATGACCTGCTTTTTTCGTGCTGATCTTTAGCATCCTTCCTCTGTGCCAGGGGTCTGGATTCTCACCCTCACCTGTCTTGCCAGGTTCTTGTACATTTCTCGTACTGGGTACCTGATAGGTCTTCATGCATGTCCTTGGGTACTGGGTTCTGATGTCCTTACTCCTAGTTTCTGCTGGGGATATGTCGGCCCAGGAGGTGTCTGGAGGGGTAGCTTGTGGTAGAGGAAGTTGATGGGGGGACCTGGCTCCCTGCCAATCAGCCATTGGAGTGCTTGTCACTGAGTCATTTTCATTATCTGCACTTTTCTAGGGAGGAGGCCTCACCACCATCCCCAGGGCAGCAAGTGACTCAGAGATGAGGCTCCGGTCCCACCTGCTCCCACCCTCAAGCCCTACTTCCCAGGTCCAAGTTCCCAGGCAGCCTGCCATGCCAGTGAGAGGGAGGCCAGTGAGAGATGGCCCAGTGGCCAAGGAGGTCTTGAATGATATTTGCTTTTTGAATAAATAAAACATCTATATACATATACTCTTTAAATTCTTGGATTGAGATGCAGTAAAAATTCTCCTTCCCAATCCTGTTGCACAGCTGTGTAGCTCCCTTAGAGAAAATTGGTGCTAGTTTATTATGTATACTGCTTGAGCTATATGATGTCCCCCTTCCCCCAAAAAAGTAAAAATCTTCCAGGTCCACAATCCCTTATTTGGAAACTTCAGGGGCAAGTGTATTTTGGAATTTTGGAATCCAAGGAGGGTAGCAGGGGAATGTGAGAAGTTTATGCCATACTTTTAGCAAGCCCTTGATAAAATATGCTAATATTTCTGCAACAAGTAGGGTAAGTAAAGTCATGGATCAGCTTTAAGTTCGTCTAGTTCAATTCAGGTTTTCCTACCAAATGTGTCTGTGCCATATATATATATATATATATATATATATATACACATTTTTTGAAAATGTTGTTTTTCAGAGTTTTTGGATTTCCTAATTATGAGTAAAGGCAATGTGGACTTGTGTTTCTATTTATGTCCTTATTTTAAAATTTATGGCCAGGCACAGTGGTGCATGCCTGTAATTCTAGTGACTCAAGAGGCTGAAGCAGGAAGATTGCAAATTCAAGGCCAGCCTGGGCAATTTAGGAAGACCTTGTCTCAGAAATAAATAGACAGATAGATAGATAGATAGATAGATAGATAGATAGATAGATAGATAGATAAAAATAAAGATCTGGGGATATAGCTCAGTGGAGGAGTGCTCCATCCCCAGGACTGCAAAAATAAACTTACAGCAGCATACTGTACACTCTGGGTCAGTGCTAAAGAACTTCTTCCTCATTTTTTTTAATTTGCATAATGTATGGCATTATACGTGTGCTCCATAATTAGCTTAGCTTGTATAGACGTTTGGATTATTTCTAGTTTTCTCAATGGCATCAATGCTGCCCTGAAGAGCACTAAACACTCGGCACATGTATAAGAGTATCTGTGTGATAAATTCCTAGCAGAAATACTGCGCCAATTAATAATAATTACATTTAACATTTGCATGGTATTTACTAAGAGCTGGGAACTGTTGTAAATGCTTTATAATCATTAATGCATTTTAATCTTCACAATAATCCCCAGGGCCAGGTATGATTACCGTCCCATTTTGCAGAAGAAAAAAATGGAGCTTCAGAGAAATTAAATGACTTGCAGGGTTGGGATTCAAACCAAGGTGTTCTGATTTCAGCCTGTGCTCCTAAATATTACTTTATTATTATTCCTCCTCCTCCTCCTCCTCCTCTTCTTCCTCTTCTTCTTCTTCTTCTTCGGTACTGGGGATTGAAACTGAGCCACATCCCCACCTCCCACCTTTTTAAAAAATCCCTTTTTTGGTACCAGGGATTGAACTCAAGGGTACTCAACCACTGAGCCACATCCCCACCCCTATTTTGTGTTTTATGTAGAGACAGGGTCTCACCAAGTTGCTTAGTGCCTCACCATTGCTGAGGCTGTCTTTGAACTGGCTATTCTCCAGTCTCAGCCTCCCAAAGTGCTGGGATTACAGGCGTATGCCACCGCGCCCGGTTTATTTTTCAAATTTTGAGACAGGAGATGGTCTCACTAAGTTGCCTAGGGCCTGATTAAGTTGCTGAGGCTGGCCTCAAACTTGCAATCCTCCTGCCTTAGCCTCCTCAGTTCCTGGGATTACAGGTATGCGCAACCCTGCTGGGCTACATTCTGCTTTTTGAAGGTCGTAGGAATTTGTAATTCATATGATGCTGCTAAATTGTTCTCCACATAACTTTGCCAGTTCACATTCCCATCGGCAGCCTTTGACCATACTTGTTTCCCAACCATCACTGTGCTGAATCACATTTTTTAAAATCTTTGCCAATCTGATAGGTAAAAATGGTATCTTGGTGTGTGTAGTTTCACCTACAGGGTCGGGTTGAGCATCTTTTGATCTAAGGGTCATCTGCACTTTCATTTCTGTAAACTCTGCGTTGGTGGCTTTGCTCATTTTGCTGTTTGATAGTATCTGTGACTTGTATTAAGCTGCTTCTGTCTTGGGAAGATTCATCCTTAGTGAGTCAAGGTACAGATTCTTGCCCGGCTTGTGTTTTTGCTAAGGTGGATTTTAGGCAGAGCATTTTGAGGAGAAAAACAAAGAGAAAGGGTGTCAGAGTTGGGAAAGGGAGGGAGGGAGAGGTCAGAACAGATTTAGAGAGAGAGGGTCCCTCTGCCTGGTGAAGTAGGAAGGGGACAGGAAGTGTGAAGAGGGGCCCTTACAGAGACAGGTCGGAGCATTCAGCACACCAGGTTTGGGTCACTTAGGCTGGAGCTCAGGAGAAAGGACTCCAGGACAGACACAAGATGTTTGGCTCAGATGCGTTGCTGCACAAAAGGACTGCCCAACAGAAAGGTTGTGATCAGCTAGCAGCCTGCAGCTCTTGGCTCCTACAGGGTCCACTCAGCTTTTGGTCCAAGTTGATGCTCTTCTTTGGGTGACCCTGGCTGATGACTAAGTGAGATGGTGGCACAAGGGCCCGCCACTTCCACACTTCCATTTATCTGTCTGGTCGTCAGAGATCTTCAAGCTCCCTGGAGTCTTCCAAAGATGGTCAGGTCTTTGGGGACTTGAAGTCTCCAATTCTGTGGGTGCTTCTTTCATTCACAGGTGTTTCCCCTCCCCCTGTAGCTCACTTTGTATTTCTAACTCTGTCTCAGCATCAGTTTCCTGGAAAACCCAAGCAGTTCAGACTTCTAATATTGTTAAGTAAAAAAATATTTCATACTGTCTGGATCTAAAGATTCTTTTGCTTGTTTTCTATTTTGCGGTGACTCTAAATGCTCCCTGACTTAGACATGAAGCAAAAATATTGGCCTGTAAAAAGGCAGCTGGGGGAGCAGGGGTCCCAGCACAGATAACTCAGAGGCTCAGCAGCCTGGAGCTCCCCCCTCAAGACCCAGTACAGCTCCTTAGACGTGCTCCTTAGATGTGCTTTTGGAAAGAGGAAAGAGAATACATATAAATGTATGCGTTTGGTGTGCCACGTTCAAGTTTCGTCTAGAGACGGCAGTAAATATTTGAAGTGCTTTTAAAAGAAAACAGGCTTCATCACCTACTACTGTGGGGAACTGCCATGTCTTTGAAGATGTTCAGTTCAGAGATTGGACCACATGAGGGCTAGGTTATATGGGTGACACATAGCCTCCCTAGAGACAGCCTCAGAGGAATTTTCTTTCTTTTTCTTTTTTCTTTCTTTCTTTCTTTTTTTTGGTACCAGAGATTGAACTCAGGGGCACTCCACTGAGCCATATCCCCAGCCCTATTTTGTATTTTATTTAAAGACAGGGTCTCACTGAGTTGCTTAGCACCTCACTCTTGCTGAGGCTAGCTTTGAACTCGTGATCCTCCTGTCTCAGCCTCCAGAGCTGCTGGGATTACAGGCCTACACCTCCACGCCCAGCCTCAGAGGCATTTCTTGATCGTTCTTCCTCTAGCCATCTGTTGCCCACCCCATTCCCACCGTGGATATCTCCACAACCACAATCACTGATCAGCAATAAATCTACTCACTTGTATCAGATATTCTTTTGATTTTCTCATCATGATTGCTTGAAATGAAACGCATTAGGGCATAAGTCAACCAAAAGACATTTTCTAATAAGCACATAATGTGGGCAAAGCCTCAGGTAAGAGGTAGGTCAGCAGGTTACAAGAAATCATGAGATGCACCTGTGTACCTGCCCCCACCGAAGCAGATTGCCCAATTTGACAGGCAAGTACCTGTCAACTGATGGCTATGCATGGTAAGTAGCCCAGTTCTCAGTGACTGGAAACCCCAGAGGAACATGCTGATTGTTGCTGGGGCAGCCACGGAGGTTTCCATCAGAAGGGGCCAACTGAGATGACTTTTGAAGGATGGCAAGAAATTGGAAAGACCAGAGAAGTCAGGGGTCCTCTAGAGAGAAGGTGTTTGATGAATCACTTAGGAGGAGCACTACTTTTTTTGATGAGCCTGAAATGCATTAGATAACTAACTCTTCAAAGCACAAGTTCTCCAGCCTGGCTGGATATTTTAATTACCTGGGAAGTTAAAAAAACAAAAAACAGATCCCTGCATTCCCATTTTGAGGATCTCCATTGAATTGGTCTGGGGTGCGGCAAGGGGTGCGCTGGGATTTTCAAAAGCTCTGTAGGTGATATCTCATGTGCATCCGGGGATGAGAACTCCTGTTACAGGAAGTTCAAGCACGCAGGGAGCTCTCTCCTCTCAGCCCTCCAGCACACACACCTGTTGGCCCTGACACTTCTGTGGCATGCCTCTCATTCCTCCCCTGGACCACAGCCACCCCAGGGAGGGGCCTTGGTCTCTCTTAAATCCTACTCGCACACCTGGTCTCAGGCTCCCAGGAGGATTTCTTTGCGTGTTTTGCATTTAGGCAGGATCTTTGCTTTCTCTCTGCCACATCAGTGTTTCTCTTCTGGAACTTTCCTGAAGCTCTGAGGAAGCAAAGACCCCCTTTGCCCAGCTGTGGTCATCACCAGAGGGTCTCAGGCTGAGCTTTCTGAGGACACAGCTACACACACCAGCTAGGATGGGGACCTGTGTGCTGGCCACAGAGGTGGTGCCAGGAGGCAATTTTTCTTTCCCTGTATTTTCTGGCATTGAGCAAGCTCGGACTAAAGTCCAAGTGGCCTTTTGAAGCTCTCTATATGGAGTGGTCTCAAGAATGCTGTTCCTGCTGGGCATGGTGGCACATGCCTATAATCCCAGCACTTTAGGAGGCTGAGACAGGAGGATCGTGAGTTCAAAGCCAGCCTCAGCAATGGTGAGGCACTAAGCAACTCAGTGAGACCCTGTCTCTACATAAAACACAAAATAGGGCTGGGGATGTGGCTCAGTGGTCGAGTACTCCTGAGTTCAATCCCTGGTACAAAAAAAAAAGGAATGCTGTTCCTCATTTCAGGGACTTCTAATAGCTGTAGCTTTTGGCCACCGGCCAGTGTGTGCAATGCTGAACCTGTACCAGGTGTGACCCCACCCTCCTCTTTAGCAGGACCAGAAAGGTTGCTGCATCCTGAGGTTTACCATATAGACAAGAGGGGAAAATGCCTTGGCTCCTGCCTTTTAAATTGATTATTTATTTGAAAACAATTTGACTTTTGATTTAGGTTGCTTGCTTTGTGTTTGTGTATGTGTGTGGTACTGGGGATTGAACCCAGGGCCTGTTCGACCCTCAACTACATTCTTGGCCCTTTTTTATTTTTATTTTATTTTTTAATTTATTTCAATTTTTTTTTAGTTGTATGTGGACACATGTCTTGACTTTATTTTTATGTGGTGCTGAGGATCAAACCCAGTGCCTCACACATGCTAGGCAAGCGCTTTATCACTGAGCTACCATTTCAGCCTGCCTCATTTTTATTTTGAGGCAGGGTCTGGCTAAGTTGCTGAGGCTGGCCTTGAACTTGTGATCCTCCTGTCTCAGCCTTCCAAGTTGCTGGGATTAGTCATGCACCACCATGCCTGGCTTGATTTTGATTTAAAATGATACATATTCTTTATCAAAAGAAAAAGAAAAGGAAAAAGCCATGTAATCAGAAGAACTTGAAATGCCCAGCTAGAGAAGGCTTGAGAAGCGGCTCTTATTTAACATTTGCATCTTTGAAACCCTTTCCTGCTTCACAGGGCAGGGGCCTGGATCACTTGGCAAAGCTCAGTCCTGGGCTTGCATAAGCGAGGCAATGACGCTTACAATAGCCCCTCTAGAGACTTCCCACCGCCCTGCTTTCTTGGAAAGAATGTCCAGCATGTCCTATCCCGGAACCCATCCAAGGAGAAAAGATGCCGAGGTGGTGGCTCATCGTCCTTGGTCCCAGAGAGGCCTCAGAGCCATCCTCTCTGTTGCTTCACAGCCCTCCAACTATGCTAAGAATGCAAACCATTTCCCATGGGGCTGGCAACCATGAAGCAATTCTGAGCCCAACCTCCCCAAATATCTGCTTTGCAAACACATAAAGTAGAGAAGCATCCTGAAAATGTGATCTTCGGCTGGTCACCTTAGGCGGCTGTGCCTGCCTGCCTGCCATGAGGGTTTTGGCTTCTAGAGTCCATCTTGGAACTATTAGGGAGCCAGCTTGGGTGCAGCTGAATTCTCTGAGGGGGCAGAAAAACAGAACTTTCTGGAAGGGGCTTCTCAAGGGAATGTGGACCAAGCAATGCCCTGGGCCCTTTGCAGAAGTCCAGCTCCCATCCCAGAGCTGCAGTCCTCACTGACCAGCCCTTGGGGTCTGTTGGTGCCTTTGGGCTCCTGAGATATCTGGGCATAGGGCTGGCTTCATCAGCAGCCAGAATCCCCCTCAGCAGCCTTTGCCCACCCTGATTCTGTGGTCTGAGAGGGTGAGCGGTAGCAGGGGGCCATCCACAAAGGAGGGGAGAGGAAGAGACAGAGGGAAGGACTGGATATAACTTTCAGTGTAGCCCCTTCTGGGGACTACTGAAAAGACTTCAGGGGCTGGGATTGTGGCTCGGTGGTAGAGCGCTTGCCTCGCATGCGGGAGGCACTGGGTTCGATCCTCAGCATCACATAAAAATAAATCAATAAAGATATTGTGTCCACCTACAACTAAAAAATATTAAAAAAAAAAAAAAAAAAAAAAGAAGAAGACTTTAGAAGGTCTTGCTGTACCACAGCAGGCCCAGTCAGGTCCCAGTGACCTACATAACCTTCCCCGACATTGGGCAGGTAGGAGCGCTGGCTCATATCAGAGAGCTGTCTGGGGAAGGCTGAGGGTGGAGAGGATTTTTAATCCCAAGACATTGAAACCACTTAAATGTTCAGTGATGACTGAGTGAGTCATCATATGTTTACAGGGTAGAATATTATGTAAAAGTGATTATTATAAAAACTATTTAGCAACATTATGAATGCTTATGATATAACGTTAAGTGAACAAAAGGAAGATATATGATTTTTTTTTTTGTACCCGAACAAGAGAAGTCTGGAAAGGGATTTACAAAAATAATAGTTGGAGCCAGGCACGGTGGCGCAATCCTGTAATCCCAGCACGTAGGGAGGCTGAGACAGGAGAATGGAGAGTTCAAAGCCGGCCTCAGCAATGGTGAGGCACTAAGTAACTCAGCGAGACCCTGTCTCTACATAAAACACAAAATAGGGCTGGGGATGTGGCTCAGTGGTCGAGGACCCCTGAGTTCAATCCCCAGTACCAAAAAAAAAAAAAAAGCAGCAACTTCAAAGTAAGACAGATCTGGACTAGTAGCTTAGTTCTATATTTTACTAGAAATCACTTTGAAGGTAGCTTAATGAGATTGGTTCCTCATCTGTAAAATGGGTACAGTAATTCCTGTTTTATGAGATTTTTGTGCTCATAAATCCGATGGTGCGTGTTTTCCTTTCTCATCTTCTTTTCTTCCTCTTCTCCCTCCCTCATTCTGCATATTTTCCATTAACAGGGCACAATCCGGTTACTCACAGAGGGTTCTACAACTGAGTCATCCTTAAGTCTGCTAAAAGCTCTCTCACTCTACAGGAAGCTCATTTGCCTATTTGTGTCCCAAACAGAACTGGAACCCAGATGCTGAGGAAGACC
>PVHX01024405.1:0-24087 GCA_004024805.1 Geosciurus inauris
CTTTAAGTCTATTGATGTGATGGATTACGTGTATTGATTTCCGTATGTTGAACCAACCTTGCATCCCTGGAATGAACCCCACTTGATCATGGTGTACTATTTTTTTAATGTGCTTTTGTATGCGATTTGCCAAAATTTTATTGAGAATTTTTGCATCTATATTCATCAGGGATATTGGTCTGAAATTTTCCTTTTTTGACGTGTCTCAGTCTGGTTTTGGAATCAAGATGATACTAGCCTCATAGAATGAGTTTGGAAGGATTCCTTCCCTTTCTATTTTGTGGAGTAATTTGAGGAGTATTGGAGTTAGTTCTTCTTTGTAGGTCTTGTAGAACTCGGCTGAGAATCCATCTGGTCCAGGGCTTTTCTTGGTTGGAAGGCTCTTGATGGCCTCTTCTATTTCCTTGCTTGTAATTGATCTGTTTAAGTCATGAATGTCCTCCTGGTTCAGTTTTGGTAGGTCATATGTGTGTAGGAATTTGTTGGTATCTCAGGGTTTTCTATTTTACTGGAGTATAAGTTTTCAAAAATACTTTCTGATTATCCTCTGTATTTCAGCAGGGTTTGTTGTGATATTTCCTTTTTCATCACAAATTTTGGTAATTTGGGTTTTCTCTCTCCTTCTTTTTGTTAGGGTGCCTAAGGGTTTGTCAATTTTATTTATTTTTTTGAAGAACCAGCTTTTTGTTTTATCAATTTTTTGAATTGTTTCTTGTGTTTCAATTTCGTTGATTTCAGCTCTGATTCTAATGATTTCCTGTATTCTACTTCTTTTGGTGTTGCTTTGTTCTTCTTTTTCTAGGGCTTTGAGTTGTAGTGTCAAGTCATTGATTTGTTGACTTTTACATCTTTGAATATATGAGCTTAATGCAATAAACTTTCCTCTTAGCACTCCCTTCATAGTGTCCCAGAGATTTTGGTATGTTGTATCAGAGTTCTCATTTACCTCCAAGAATTTTTTTATCTCTTCCCTGATGTCTTCTGTAATGCACGCATTGTTCAATAGCAAATTATTGAGTCTCCAGATGTTGTAGTGGCTTCTTTTTTTAAACTGTTATTAATTTCTAGTTTCATTCCATTATGGTCAGATAGAATGCAGGGTAGTATCTCTATTTTTTTGTATTTACTAAGACTTGCCTTGTGGCATAGCATATGATCTATTTTGGAGAAGGATCCATGTGCTGCTGAGAAAAACATGCATTTGCTTGTTGAAGGATGGCATATTCTATATATATCCATTTAGTCTAGACTGTTCTATTAAGTCTTGTAGATTCTTCGTTTAGTTTTTGTTTGGAAGATCTATCCAGTGGTGAGAGAGATGTGTTAAAGTCACCCAATACTATTGTGTTGGGGTCTATTTGATTCTAGAATTTGAGAAGGGTTTGTTTGACAAACATGGCTCCTTCATTATTTGGGGCATAGGTATTTAAGATTGTTTTGTCTTGTTGATGTATGATTCCCTTGAGCAGTATGAAATGACCTTCTTTATCCCTTTTCACTAACTTTGGTTTGAAGTCCACTTTATCTGAAATGAGGATGAAAACTCCTGCTTGTTTACGCAGTCCATGTGAGTGATACATTTTTTTCCATCCTTTCACCTTCAATCTGTGAGTGTCTCTTTCTATGAGATGAGTCTCTTAGAGGCAGCATATTGTTGGGTCTTTTTTTTTAATCCAATCTGCCAGTCTGTGTCTTTTAATTGCTGAGTTTAGGCCATTGACATTCAATGTTATTATGGAGACATGGTTTGTATTCCCAGTCATTTTGGTTTATTCTTAGTTTTTACCTTGACTGGGTTTCTCCTTTGATTGGCCTTTAGTATAGCTCCTCCCTCTGCAGGTTTTCATTGTTGTTTTTCATTTTCTCCTCATGGAATATTTTACCAAGAATGTTCTGTAGTGCCAGCTTTCTTGCTGTGAATTCTTTTAATTTTTGTTTATCTTGGAAGGTTTTAATTTCATCATCAAACCTAAAACTTAATTTTGCTGGATATAAGATTCTTGGTTGGCATCCACTGTCTTTTAGCACTTGGTATATGCTGTTCCATGACCTTCTTGCTCTCAGGGTCTGGGTTGAGAAGTCTGTAGTGATCCTAATTGGCTTTCCCCTATATGCAATCTGATTCCATTCTCTCGTGGCTTTTAAGATTCTCTCCTTATTCTGAATGTTAGGCATTTTCATTATGATGTGCCTTGGTGTAGATCTGTTGTGATTTTGTACATTTGCTGTCCTGTAAGCCTCTTGTATTTGATTACCCAATTCATTCTTCATATTTGGAAAGTTTTCTGATATTATTTCATTGAATAGGTTGCTCATTCCTTTGGTTTGGAATTCTATGCCTTCCTCTATCCCAATAATTCTTAAGTTTGGTCTTTTAATGTTATCCCATAGTTCTTGGATGTTCTGTTTATGGTTTCTTACCATCTTCACTGTGTGGTCAACTCTATTCTCCAGGTTAAATATTTTGTCTTCAGTATCTGTGGTTCTGTCTTCCAAGTGGTCTAATCTGTTGGTGATGCTTTTTGTTGAGTTTTTAATTTGGTTTATTGTTTCTTTCATTTCAAGGATTTCTGTTTGGTTCCTTTTCAGAATTTCTATCTCCTTATTGAACTGATCTTTTACTTCCTGTATTTGCCTATGTATCTCTTTATCGAAATGATCTTTTGCTGACTGGGCTTGCTCTCTTATATCATTTTTTAAGTCACAGAACATTTTAGTTATGTACATCCTGAACTCCTGTTCTGTCATTTCTTCTGCTGTATGACCATGGATTCTAATAGTGTAGTATCTTGGTTTGTTTGAAGGACTTTCTTCCCCTTGTTTTTTTATGGTGTTTGTGTGTCTTTCCTTCTAGCTCTGCTGGTCCAAGGTGTTACAGTTTTTACTCCTATAGGGTTATAGTTTCCCTGCAGGGTTTCAATATCTCTCCTTTAAAAGGGAGACCAATATTGATTGTTCTCAATACCAACAATATATAGTTTCAAACCAAGTAGCTCCTAATAGCTCCTATACATTTACAGTTTAGTCACAATATACAACACTTATGAGTTACTTTAACATCTAATTTGTAAACAATAGGTTTGCACAAAGGTCTATAGTTTCTGTTGTTGGGCTAGAGAAACTTGAGGGTGGGGTACAGGATAGAATGTTGGGGTAGTAGGAAGTGAGGATATGGTTATTAGATCTTAGAAAACATGAAAACAGAATCCAAGAGAAGGTGGCTGTTAGTAGAAAGAGCGACAGAGATTTGGGGAAGGTCAGTAAGGAGGAAGAAAAGAGAATACAGCTAGCGAAGAGACATGATGGTAAGAAAAATAAAACATATGCAAGTAGGAGTTACAAGACTGTATAATACCACTCTAGTATGCTGTTCAGAAATCCCCAGTCTACCATATCCTACTGTATAACAAATACTTGATTTCACAACTGTTGGGGATTAGAGGGCAGGAAAAGAGTGAAAGAGAAAAGAGGAAAGAAAAAAAAAGAAAGGAAAGAAGAAAAGAGCAGAGAAATAAAACAAAAAGATTAAACAAAAGGAATATTAGGATAGAAAGATAAAGGATAAAATAAAAAATAAGAATAAAAAAATAAAATAAAATAAAAAGTCCCAATGTAAATACACAGGTTTGCTTCCCTTCACCTCCAGTAGGTGGCGTTGTCCATTGCTTACTGGAATTTCCTCGGGTGAAGAATGTCCTAGGTGAGGTGAGGGTCTCACAAGGAAGCCATCTGCTTCAGCAACAGGGTAAAGTTCTGGGCCGCTGGTGGTCTTGGATGCAGTGGGGACACTTTCACTGTATGCTGTGTTGAAGTAAAAGTTTGTCCACAGATGCTGTCCGGTGTTTCCTGGTGCAGGAAATTCTGCCCTGGTAAATGGAGATCCACAAAGAGCAGAAGCCGGGGGTCCCGCGCGGGAGACGTTTGTCCATAGGAGCAACTGCTAGGGGCCCTGCGTGGTTGGGTGGGCGCTGAGCCAGGAACTCTGTGTAGAAGCAGGCCCTGCCTGCCTGGGGCCAATCCTGGGCTGGGGCCCTGGGCTGGGGCCCTGCCCCGTAGCTGTGTTCGGCCACTCGCCGCTGAAGTCACGCTGCTTGTGGCAATCTCTGCTGCCTGGTGGCCCTGCGTACATGCATGAGTGAAATTCCTGTGGGGGATGATGAGCTGTAGGATGATGTCACGAAGCTGGCTGGGAAACAGTATTTTCACTACTTCAGGCTCCGGTCCTGGAGAGACTAGCACAGAGGAATCCGTCTAGGCCGCCATCTTGGAACCAGATCCCTTTTCAATTATTTTCAAGGGATAACTTTTTTCTTGTGACATCCTCAAATGTGGCCCAGGGCTCTCTACACAAGAGCCAAATCAGCAATGTGCCAATTTGTTCTTCCTACATTTCTAGGCGTAGAGATCATGCCTGGCCTCTTTACCCCAGAGTACAATTCTTTATTGCCTGGGCAGGGTCAACAGCTAGATAATGCACCAACCCACTATGTAGGGTCAAAGGTGTTCTTCCAGTCTTCAATTTCAGAACCAAAGGGGGAGGAAAAGCTGAAGACATGAAAAGGCAAGATCGTCCTTTTTTTTAATTCTTACCCCTATCTTCCTTATTTTTCCTAGGAAAAAGTCCTCTGAGTCCTGACCATCAGGACCAGATGCCCTTGGAACAGGAAGGTAGAAATCCAGATGAGAATAAGAATCAAGAAGCTCTAGGCAGAAGTTGATGTACAGAAGCCAGTAATGAGTCAGACCCTGGCAAGGGTTAAAGCAAAGCCCCTCACTGGATCCTAAAGGAGGATAAAGGTGGTGCCCAGCTTTGTCAAGAGAAAAGGCGCCCCTGGCAATTGCAGAGTGCTCTGTCAAAACTATAATCTCTGAAAGATGTTAAAATGGATTCTCCCTGAGTCCATTTACAGTCACCTGGAACAATATGCAGTAAAGTGAAGCCATGAGCATGGTTTTACGAAAACACACTGTTATCAGCCTCACCTCATTTGGCTCATGCTGGAGTGACAGGCAGGTGCTGGAAAGCAATAGATGTTATCTCTGGGGACTTCTGTGTTGGGCTCTGGGTTCTCTTATTGCCACCAGCAACCTAAAGAATTGGTCTTTGATTGAGTAATAGGCGGGCCAGCAAAGAACAGAAAGCCCTGTTTGGGAAAGAAAGGGGGACAGAAGGCAGGGGCAAAGGGGAGTCTACTCATTCTGCCCTGCTTTGGGGGGCTCACAAACAGTGACTGGGCTCAGAGTGAATTTGAGATGCTGCCTGGAGGAAGCACAGAATTTGTAACTCTATTTGGTATCCTGGGTTCATCCTCCGTCCACTCCTCAGGTTTTAAAACTGCTCTGCCCACGTCAATGCTCACAACAGAAGAAACAACCAAAGTCAGTCTCTTATTTAGCTCTTTGTCTGATGTGGAGGAATCGATCGCCATTCAGTGCCCATGGCGTCTCACAGTGGCTTTTGTCCATCCTGGTAATGAAATCCATTTTATAATTAGGATTACTTTCCTGAACTTGAGTCTCACGAGTGATTTTTTAAAAAATTTTGTTCTGAGTTGCTAACAAATTCTGCATACGCTTTGTTAGTGGGAAAAGCTGAATAGACTCGACTCTGGATCAAAAGTGATAATGCATTTTTACTATTTTTGATAAATATTAACCCTTGCTAAAGTGAATATTTGTCCTAGCTTACCAGGGAAGCTTCTGCTTCATGCTTATTATCTGAGCAAAATCATTCCTCTCTCTCCTCGACCTGCCATTAGGGACCCAGGCTGGTGACAAATCATATGCTTACCCCAGCCATGCACCACATATAAGACTTCTTTCCCTACCAGTAAACCTTCTGCCTTCTCTACCCCATTACTTTTCTACTGCTCCAAAGATCATTAATAATTCACTATTCATATCCCACTTACTTCCAAAAGGAATTAAAATTGTATACAAGGCATTCACTTGACAAATATTTACCGGACATCAAAAGTTTCCACGAATATCACCTGAGGATATACATATGCACAAACTTGTTCAAATAAAAGTTTAAAAGGCAACAAAAACCATCCAGAAGTGGAAGATTATTGGATTAGAGGCAATGGATGAGACAGTAATTGGAACTCTTCTGTATTTGCCTTTAAACTTCCTAGCAGTGAAACCAAAAAGTAAATTATACAGTGTATAATATTGGTTGTGTTGCCTGGAGGCTATACAACTTCGACACAAAAGATGCTTTTTCTCCTGATACTAAATCCTAGAGAATGTAATCATGTATTCATTAAATATATATTGACTACCCACTATATTCTAGGCATTGTTCTGTGTATCAGGATATAAAACAGAACAAAGAGACAAAAAGTCCTGCCTGCAGGGAGCTTACATTCCAGGAGAGTGAGACAGACAATAAATTAAGGATAGAATGTGCCAGATGGGGATGAGCACTATGGAGAAAAATGAAGCTGGAGCCAAAACTAGAGAAAGCTTGAAAAGGGCTGCAGTTTTAAAAGGATGGATAGGAAGTCCCTCACTGAGAAGATGACATTTGAGAAGAGATGTGAAGAGAAAGTGGTCATAGGAATTTCTTGGGAAGAGTCTTTCAGATGGGAATAAAAGCAAGAGAATTGACAGCCAGGTGAGATGGAGCACACCTGTCATCCCAGCAGCTCAGGAGGCCGAGGCAGGAGGATCGTGAGTTCAAAGCCAGCCTCACCAAAAGTGAGACGTTGAGCAACTCAGTGAGACCCTGTCTCTAAATAAAATACAATATAGGGCTTGGGATGTGGTTCAGTGGTTAGAGTGGTCCTGAGTTTAATCCCTGGTAGCCTTTTATCCCCCACTGTACACCCCCCCACAAAAAACGAGACCAGGTGGCTCCTGTGACACAATCAATAGCAGATTGTGAGGACAAGTCAGGAGTGAGGCAGGGAGGGACACAAAGTGGAGATCTTCAGGTTTTTTCCTCCCAAAAGATGAAAAGTCACAGGAAGATTTTGCATGGAGAAGTATCATGACCTGATGTGTTTTAAAGGCTCATTCTGGCTGCTCTGCTACTGAGTACAGACGCGGAGCAACAAATGGCAGAAGTAGAGAGACCAGTTAAGGACAGTGTGAAATTACCCAAGCAAGAGAAATTGATGAGCAATGGTCAGATTCTAGCTGTGTGTCAAGGCATAGAAAACAGTATTTGATAACAGATGAAGTGAGAGAAAAAGAGAGGATCAAGATGGTCCTGGGTGCTTAACCTGAGCTGTGGAGAAAGGGTGGGACTTTGGTTTGAGCCATGTCTGGTGGGACATGCCTATTGGACATACACAGAAATGTCAAGTCTAGCAGGTGGTCAGACAAGATTCTGGGGTTCTTATGAATCCTTCCAAAAAGGACATAAAATGGTAAAGTGGACAATGTCTTTTATAGATATTTATGCCAAAATACAGAAACATGTGTTTTATAGCCATGCAATAAAATTTTTTTTCAGCCTGCAATAAAAATCAAGGGATATTCTTCAATCACAGCTAAGTGGGGTCCTATCTGTAGGCATCCAAGTAGTGTAGCAACTGTTCTAAGAGGCTGCCTCCAGGAACAAAACTTAAGAAGAGAGTGTACTGAACCAGAGGAATGGGTAGTTCAGGCAGATCTTGGCCTGCCTCTCGTTGCTATGATTTCGAGCTTGCCTTAGGCAAGAGAGAGCACTTTGATTGGACTTATTCTCTGGGGCTGATGGTCAGGCAGCAGAGCTGACATTTTGCTATAAAAGGAAGAGAGTCTGATAAATTCTCACCCAGATCAAAGCCTGCCTCACTCTTACTTGAAGGCTGGTCACTGGGATACCTGAAAGACTTAGCTGGTATTTTTCTTCAAAAGATCCATGAACTTCCACAAATGGGCAGATGAATCCAAAGCTGAAAGCCCAGAATGAAAAGCCGGTGCTCAGCAACAATCTGGAATTATCCAGATTGGGTAAATCTTTTCTGACAAAAGATGGGATCTCAGCCAGTGATTTGCATAGACAGATATAAGTTCATTCCTTCACCAGACAGTAACTGAAGAATCCAAACCATACCAGTCTAGAGGAAAACAAGAAGTGTGCAAGTTGTCAGAAATGTAACAGAACTATCAAGAGTACATATCAGTAACATAAACTGGGAAATATATTGGTGTTTAGTTTTGCCTCTGAGAGTGTAAAATATCACAATCTTGTAAAATAACTTGAAACCAAGGTTAGTCTGTCTTGCTAAGTCTGTATCCCCAACACCTCCTATAAAAAGATTAGAGTATAGTAGTTGTTCAATAAAACATTGGCAAAGGAATCAAACATAAAAATCTTTTAAAAAGAAACCTATGAACGCCATCTTGTGGAAGACTTTACCATGACAACATCTGATTCCAGTCACCAGGCTGGAAGGGGACACTGGCACTTACTTATGTGACAAGGTGCTAAAAGGCCAGGGACTGTTGGAAATGGTAGGCTAAGAAACTTGCCCTGAAACTGTGTTTACATACCAAATACCAAGTTTGGCTTAGATTTGGATGAAGTCCATGGAGATTGTAGGGGACTATTGTAAGTTCCCCCAAGTCAGCCCTTGGCACTGCCCCTGAGTGTAATTGAGAAGTATCCATCTCAAAAGAAGTCTTTAATTTGTTCCACTCCCCTGCTCCCAGCAGTTTGTAATAACCTAACCTTGCATTGTTCCTGTATACTTCAAGAGACCCTTGGGATGTGGTCCAAAGAGCACTCTGATCACTTTATAGCATCTTCCTGCTGCTCCTACACTCGGCCCTGCACCCATGATGCTGGTTTGACTTTCCCTCTCTTCTGTTTTTCTCTAATTTTCTCCATATAAGAGTGGGGGGTGGCAGAAATAGTCATCTGGTCATCATCCACTTGCTGATCTCATGAGACCCTTGGATTCTGCCTATCATCTCTGTCCTACTGGGCTTCTCTTTTTTGTGTCATTCCCACCCCATTCCCAAGAGCCAGGCACAGGCCACCAAAAGACAATATGAAAAATCCAGTAACACACATGGTACACCTGGGGTACTCAGGATTCTTTAGGTTTTGTGGCTAAACCTGGAACTTTGGTAGAACCTCTTCAAAAGAATAAAGAATTGTAATTACAAATTTAGGTGCAAATGTGATTATTTATTTAAAATGGGAAATCACAGCAAATTACAGGCACTTCAAAGATCCAGCTCTTTTTCTCTGAATTCTCTGACAACTAACCAGAAATGCCTATATAGAAATGGGTGGCAGGCTAGCTCCCCATCCCACAAAGGACCACTCTGCAGCTTCAGCAAGTTCATTCACGGTGGCTGGAGCATGTGCACCTCGATGGTTTCCTCCAGCCCCTGACCCACGCGCATAAACTCTGTCCCCTTCAACCCTGTTCCTGGCCCACCTAGAACAGTGCTCAAGAGGGTGAAGGGGAGGTCATCCAGGCGGTTTAGGGCTCTGTGTCCTGGGGACCAGAGTAGATGAGTCCGCTCAGGGTGCTCTGGGAGCTACGTGTCCCAACTCTTCAACTTATTCCCAACTCTTCAACTTAGTAGCCACCCACAAGCTCAGCGCTGGGCCTCAAGATTCTGGAAAGATGGGGTTCTGGAAGTCTGACGTATACAGTCCCCAATCGGGAAAACCATCCACAGGGCTGCAACTTCCACCTGACGCAATGAAGAAATCTTCCTGGCCAGTCACTGACGCTTGACCCAAACGCTTTCCCCAGAGGAGATAGGCTAGGAAAAGGAAGTCGAGGGTAGATGCTGAGTCTTAGAACCCCTGCGACCGCGCTGATCCGGTGAAGACGCGGTTGAGGGGCGGGGCGCGCTGTTGCCATGGTAACAGCGCTCAAACAAACGCACCGCTGGAGAGTGCGGTGGACAGCACGCGCGCCTGGCTCGGGTAAGGGCTGCAGACCTCCGCTCCCTGCGCTCTGGAAGAGACCCGCTGGGGGCCTTCAGCCCTCCAGCCTTGGCTGATCAGGCAGGAGGAAGGAGGGAGCATTGTGGAGGGTCAGGGTAACAAAGAAGCGTCAATTCGACAGACGACTCCTTTGTTTCTCTCTCCCTTTCTCTGCGCCTCCTCCACCTTGCCCTGTTTCTTACTCTCACCCCATTTCTCCCCTTTACGTAGGGTGGTGTTCGGTTTTGATACTTGTACAAATAAAGGAAGACCTGGTCCCTTGCACTCCAGAAAACTCGCCCTGAGTTGAAAGGAAAATTATGAATGCAGGTGGAGCATCTTCCTTACCCCTACATAGTCCGGAGGATCACCTAGGAAAAAAATCCCCAGATCTGAAATCCTAGGCTTGCCCAGGTCTATTCCTGTCCCCAAGGCTAGTCACTCAGTTACCCTTTGTTCCCTTCCTTTGTAAAGTGGAAGGAAAACAGCTATCCTCACTAGCCTTCCAGGAAGATGGTGAGCAGTTGGTGTTTTACAAATATTCTTTGCCACGTGTGGGGTCCAAGTTGCCCTGCTGGAAAGTTCCAACCTGAATACATTTGAAATTCTATTTATAAAAAAAATATGTTTTAACGAGTGCCCTGGGTGCCTGTACTACTAAAAACTACAGTGATTAGTCCAAGGAGGTTCAACAGAACATTTTGAGGTCTGTTTCCCCCATCCCATGTTTTAATGTGGATCCAGATCAACCCAGGCAGGGCACAATGGAACTTATACAAGTAGGCCATTCTTGTTCCCCTCACATGGAAAAGCAGCTGCTTTCTTAGAGAATCTGGCCAGTAAGTTAAAGCGCTTAGTAACAGCTACCCAAGATAACCAGCAACAAGCATGCCTTGCTCTGCAGAGCACTGTAGGATTCCCTGGGATCCTTTACAGAAATGAGACTTCTCCCCTTGGTCCAACTAGGATTTCTAAACATCTGCTGGCAGAACCCGTGTCACCCCCCATGACCCACGCTGTTCTCTTCTCCAGTTCCTCTTTGCTGTCTGAGCCCACCCAGCATTCATCCTTTGGGTTTTCCTGATGGAGGAGGGTAGGTTAAACAGATGGGACATGAAATATCCAAGACAGAAATCTGATTAACAGCCAATCTCCTGTGGATCATGCATTTGGTCCACATACTTCTTCTGAAATCCCCCTGTGTGCCAGGCATTGTACCAGGCTACCATCTCATGGGTGAGACAGACAGAGAAGCAAATGAATGGAGCAGTGGCAGTGCAGAGAGAGCTGGGGGAGGGGACAGATATTTTCTGCAAGATCCTGCATGTCTTCCCAGAAGAAGTGAGTTTGACTTGAGTTTGGAAGAATAAATAGAATTGCTTTAAAGTGATAGGAAATTCAAAAGCAAGGCTGGGGACTCCAAAAGAAATCCCACTGTGGAAGAGTCAGAAGAAATATATACTGCATCTTCCAGAAAATGAAGCAAGAGGGTGAATATATTTTGGAGCAGAAAAACAAGAGCCTGGAAACCCCAGTGTTAAAGATGTACAGGTAGGACAACTCCTGGACTAGTTCCAGAGAGACGGTGCCCATGCCATCCAAGCTAATGCATGACCAGCCCAAAGGCCTGGCTTCTTTCTAGGCTGACTCTTAATGTTACAAAATGCAACACTGTTAATAGGCACATCAAGAATTGACATGAGGTGGACAGGTGGCACATGCCTGTAATCCCAGCAGCTGGGGAGGCTGAAGCAGGATTGCGAGTTCAAAGACAGCCTCAGCAATTTAGTGAGGCCCTAAGCAACTCAGTGAGGCCCTAAGCAATTCAGTGAGACCCTGTCTCTAAATAGAATATAAAAATCAGCTGGGGATGTGGCTCAGTGGTTAAGCACCTCTGGGTAAAATCCCCAGTACAAATAAAATAAAATAAAAGACTGACATGAAAGATATGTGTAGAGTTTTGAATAAACTGACCTGGAACCAAATCTCTCCAGTATCCTCTTGGAAGTTCCCCCTGCTGTTCTCCCCCAAAGCTAGAGGCTTCTCTTGTACCATGAGACAGGGTGAAGCCTTGCCCACTTATTTCTCCTGATGTAGAGAGTTGATGCATCCTGTTAAGAAGGGGCCTTGGCTGAAGATTCATCACCCATCCCCAGACCTTAGCCAGTGATCTGCATCCATGTGTCCTCAGCCCACCCCTGCTGATCTCCTCCTTGATCTTGCTGGCTTATTTGGCTTCTTTACTCTCAGGATGTGCAGCTTAGAATCTGTCAGCCTAGAAGCATCTGCCCATGTTCTTTCTATTCCCCAAAAAAACATGAGAGAGAGAGAGAGAGAGAGAGAGAGAGAGAGAGAGAGAGAGAGAGAGAGATGCTAGTTTAATAATGGAATTTACTGTTTTTATGTTTAATCCCACTGTGTGGTTAATTTGGGTAGTCAACTTGACTGGATTCGGGAGTGCCTAGAAAACTGAGTTGGTAAATGGGGTGTGTCTGTGAGGATGTTTCCAGAGAAGACTGGCATTGAGGACAGTAAGCTGAATGGGGAAAACTTGCCCCGACTGGGTGGCACCATCCTGCAGGTTAGAGGCCTGGAATGAAAAGGCAGAAAAAGAGAAGCTACTTCCGCTCCTGGTCTCTCTCTATGAAAGGCATATTTTCCTGCTGCTAATGGACATTAGACTCTAGGCTCTTCAGCCTTTGAACATGACTTGTACAGCTACCCAGGAGGCTTTTGGGCCTTCAGCCTCTGAATCAGTCAGGGGCACATGTTCTCCCCACCCCTATCCCTTTCTCATTCTGAGGCTCCAGCTTCTTGGACTGAGCAACTACTGGTTTCCCTGGCTCTCCAGCCTGCAGATGGTCACTGTGGGGACTATTCAGCCTCTGATTGTGTGAGCCAATCTAATAAATCCCCTCTTAGAATTATATATATTCTATTCATTCTATTTTTCCAGAGAACACTGACTAATACACCTGGTACACTCAAAATGTGGAACCAAGAATCTGTGTCCCTCCATACTGATGCCTTAACGTTTTCAGAGAAAGGGAGGCTTAGGCAGCCTAGCCCCTGTCCTGAGCTGTTTCTCAACTCCAGGATGAGATTTTTAGTCCTGTTTTGAGGGTGTTTGTGACACATTTCAGCTTTATGCTGGTTCACAGCTTCTAGCCATGCTTTCAGAGCTGATGTGTGTGTGGTCTGCACTCTCCCATGGCTGGGAACTCATTGCTAAGCCTGAATGGTTCATGGATGCAACCTAAGGAAATAAACACCAGTACTTCCCACCTGGGCTGAGCTTTCAGTTTTCTGAACTCCTGAAAACAGGTGGAGCTCAGCAGCTCTCATCAAATCAACTTGTGAAAACAGTTTTCCATAGGATCTCAGGGATCCTAAGGAAACACTGGGGACAGATTCAGGGGCAGCACCCAGTGACATGAGGCACTGGCCCAGAAGCCACTAGATCCCAGAACTCTGGAACCTCTTGGCTGCCCAGACATTTGTTTCTTTAGAAAGGTCTCACTGCCACATTGTCCCTCAATGAACAAGGGTATGGGTCAACATGGGTTAATAGGTCTAACAAGGTCACCCATTCTCTATTCTGCAAAATTCCTAATTTCTGGAAACTTGCAGGCTTCTAACACCATCCTGGGCCCTATGGCATGTGCAAACAAACCGTCTCACCTGGACTTCTGAGGATTCCAGTCTTCACATTGAGGATGACTTCTAATTGACCTGGGTAATTATGCTTGGGTAATTACCTGCTCTGGTTATAGGCACTCATAACCAAAAAAAAGTTCCCTGTACTTGATCCTACAGCCTTCCCAGCAACCATGTGGGCATTTTGAGGTCATAAAAGATACCCTCCTCTCCTAATCCCTTGATTCTGTCCTTTCAAGTCCATTGTGTGGAACCTTGGACCCTCTAGCCAATGCTACTGAACTTAATTGTTGATGGAGGAGGGCAGGTGGAGGAATAGCCTACTGTGCTACTATAGGAGGGAGAAAAAAAGCTGTGACATGGGGCAGTAACAGCAGAGCCTCTTTCCATAAATAAGCTCTACCGGAACTGCCTCTGGCTAGCTTTTAATTAAGTGGAGACTACCTGGCCCCCTCACAGGCTCAGTGCTCCAGGACCCAAAGGCAATACTGGTTTCTTACTGGTCCCGCATTGTCTCCTCTTATAGATAACTCTTGAAACTCTCCTCTTTTTTCATTCATTACATAAGCATGCTATACTGTATTTCCATTCCTCTCTGCTTAAGCAAGACACTGTCCTGAACCCCCTAGGTATGCCTTATGCCCAGTGCCTGACAGAGCATCTGGCACATAAAAATGTCTGCAAGAAATGTCTGTGAAAGGAAAGAGAAAAGAAGAAAAGGAGAAAAAAAATAAAAGGCTTATAATTTTCAGAGGTACTTTCATATAATGTCTGGTTAATACACTGAATGATAAACTCAGGATCCACAAATATTTGAGTGGCCTCTGAGGGTGAGAAGAAATCAGCAAGATGCAATGTAATGACAATCTGCATAAATACCTGTTTTAGGCTCAAAAAAGTAAACATAAGTTTAGCACAGAAAGAAATACACATAAAGGACACAAAAGCTGCCTTTAAATATTTGCAGCTCCCTGTGGAGTAAATCTGTTGTGTATAACTCCAAAGAGCAGACCCAGGAAGGCCGTCTGGAAGCCCAAGGGAAGAAGATAGGAGTAGAAGTTTCTTATCATTTATTATGTGCTAAGTACAGTACCTGGCACACAGAAATTACAACTGTGATCTTAGTTATCACTATTATTACCAGCATCGTGATCAATATTGTTTGTTAGAGCTGCCCAACTATCTGCCTCAGAAGGCACCAAGCTCCCATCCCTGGAATTCCAAGGTTATCCCCCTGGAGCCACCTGTCTGGGCTATTTGCTAACCTGATCCATAACCCACTCATGACTACCCCTTTTTGCATAACCCTGAGATTCGTGAAAGCCACAGGTGCAATTCCTGGCTGAGGAACCCACTTTCCCATTCCCAGCATTTGTTACAATGTCCCTCCTACCAACCCCTCTGAAGCATCTCTTTGAGGTTGAAAAATGAAACTGCTTTGTGTGAAAGCTCTTTCAGTCTCATACAGACACAAATGCCTTGTGTCTTGGGGATATGCCAGACTGCTCTTCATATTTCAGAATTAATCTTATTAGAGAAAGCTCTGTTTAATCTTCACTGCTATTTACCAGAGATGTTGGATAATTCTGCACCTGTTCCTACTGCTGCTTTACCATCAACCCTTATCTGATTCACTACTGAAGAAAATGCATCCTCAAGGCTGGACATTGGGAATCCGCCTATGATTTAATGCTGTAGTGTGTATGGTGATGTTTAAGTCTTTATCTCAATTTCTTAAAGAAAGAAAAGTAAAGGGCGTGTGCCAATTATGAAGAAAAACAAATTATATAATGAAGTGTCTTCTTTAACTACCCAACTCAATATTTAAAACTATCAGTATTTAAAACTATCAGTTATTTAAAACTATCAGTTATTTAAAACTATCAGTTATTTAAAACTATCAGTATTGCTCAGAATAATGGAATCCACATAGGCTCTGGATTCCCAAAGAATACAGGAAACTCCTGTCCTTGTAAACTATATTTTGTATATAAATGTATATGTGTGTGTGCACTGTGTGTGTGTGTGTGTGTCCAAATGAAATTACTGGTTCCTTAACTCCCAACACACTTCTGGACCTTCTCCATTTGGAACCATCCATGAATGATCCAAACACCCAATGATACAAGATACTCACTCGTTCATTCTTTTTGAAAAATATTTATGGAGCTTCTACTATGCACCAGGCACCATTCTAGGTAGTGTAAATACAATGGTGAACAAGAAAGCAAAGTTTCTATTTCTAAATGTGCAGACCCGTGGGCATAATACATTAAGGAGTGACAAAGTCAGGAAGGAAAATAAAACAATGTGAAGAGATGTATGGTGGCCAGCTGGAGAGGGGGCAATTGTAGATTAACCGCTCAGGGGAGGCCTCAATGGGCAGGTGACATTTGAATTGGAGCTTGAGGAACATGAGCCAAGTGTTTGAAGATATTTAAGTGGATGAAGACCTTTCCAGACAACGGGAAAGGCTAATGTAAGATCCCTGGGGGTGGGGTGGGGAGGTGGAAGGTGGGTTTAAGCAAGACAGCAACACAATCCGTTTGATGTTTTCACAAGACGATCTCATTGTTGGAACGCAAGAGCCCAAGCAGGGAAACCATTATAAAAAATGGTGATTTTTACACAAGAGTGATCATGTGGTGGTGGAAAGAAAAATGAATTCAGGGTACTTTGGAGGAGATGCACCAAGAGGACTTACTTATTCATGAGCGTTGGGGAGGATGAAAGAGAAAGGTAAAAGATGGCGTCAGGTTTCTTCAGTTAAGCACTGGGAGAATTATATAAGAGGTTTCCAGACTTTCTCAGTTCTTGGTATCCTCAGTGTCTGAGTTTTTCATGGTGCGGGAAGTCCAAAGGAAATCCCTAACCATTCCATTCCAAATAGTTATACTCAAATAACTTAATAAATATTTATGTCTCATCCTTATGTCATATTTACTTTTTGGCAGTACCAGGGATTGAACCCAGGGGTGCTCTACCACTGAACTGTATCCCCCAGCCCTTTTTACTTTATTTTGAAGCAAGGTCTCACTAAGTAACCCAGGCTTGGCCTTGAACTGGTGATTCTACTGCCTTAGTCTCCCGAGTCACTGGGATTATAGGCCTGTGCCACCATACCCTGCCTTGTGTTACATATTTATGTCCCAACTTAATACACAGAAAATGAAGGAAAATTAATGCTTTTATTTCATTCTTAAATAGCCACAGTGACTTATAATGGAGCATGTGTGCCCACTGAGTAATGTGCAGTTTCTCAGATCTTGGAATCACATGGGGCATGGCCAACCTTGTTTCTTCTTCCACACGAGTTTTTGCACATACTTGGCTTTTGATCTCAACAACTGCCAAAGACCCAGCTTTGCACAATATGCCATCATCAAAAAGAATATAGCATAACCTAAAGTCAGTGGTTCACGTGATGTGCAACAAATGTTCAGTATGTTTCATTTCCTTCAAAGATTTAAAATATACCGTGGCATCCATATGAGTTCTCCATAGGGAAACTTGGTGCACAGATTGATCATACTCCTTAGTAGTGGGGAAGAGGGGGCTGGCAAGGCAGATACTGTAAGAGAAGGCTGCTTAAATTTGATTTGCTTATTGGATATTCAAGGAGAGCTACTGCCCAAGGGGTTAAGGAAGCATATGAATTACAAAATAAATCTTATCCAATGGTAGTTCAGAAAAAGTATCTATTATCCAATATTATTAGGAAGTACACTGTTCTCTGCCTAATTTTTTGGATGACTAACCAGAACACTTTTTTCTTTCAGCTGTTATTATTGAGAAATATCTTGGCTTGGACTTGGTTCACTCTGTGACATTGTAAGTACTGAACTCAAATAATAGGACAATGATCTCAAATAATTCTTAAATTGTCCTCCCTGTGAGTCACACTGTGATCCAGAGACAGCAGTATTAGAATGCATCGACATGAAGTAGATTTTATGTTCTTGCAAAAAAAAAAAAACATTTTAAATGCATGACGTTTCCCATCGAGTCTGTGGCATTGGGTAAATCCTGCATGCTCCCACCAACAGAGCATCCAAGGAAACATTCATACAGGATCCTAAGCCCTGATCTGCAATTTCTGAAATCCAAAATGGTCTGAAGGCTGAAAGTCTTTTTGATAAATTGGTGACAAACTTATTTGGCCCTAAAACCTGAATCAGAGCTCAACTGGAAGGGTAGTAGAGGACAGAGGGCCAGTGTGGGTGGTCCCTGGAGGACTTTCCAATTGAAGTGGAAGCCATCAGGGGATTTTAACCAACCTAAACCTATGTGGGACTATTTGAAGTTTTTCTTTATCTCATTTATTGTGAAATTTTACATGTTTGCTGCATAAACACTATGAATATTCACCATGGGATACTTCTCTGGATCACTCTAGGGTTGTTCTATATCTACAATACATCTGGTGTATCAGAATTCCACAACACAACTGGCCCCAAAGGTTTTGGATAAAGTTAGTCTTAGAAATCTGGGGTAGCCCCAGCACTTAGGAAGGCTGAGACAGGAGGATCGCGAGTTCAAAGCCAGCCTCAGCAATGGTGAGGGGCTAAGCAACTCAGTTAGACCCTGTCTCTACATAAAACACAAAATAGGTCTAGGGATGTGACTCAGTGGTCGAGTGCCCCTGAATTCAATCTCCGATACCAAAAGAAAAAAGAAAAAAAAAGAAATCTAGGGTAGGAAGGCACTCAGAGATCTTCTAGGTCAATCTATTAATATTATAAATAAGAAAAGAAACCTATAGACTTATATGGCAAAAGCAAGGAATGTGTTCAAAATCATGTACTGGGTTTGGAGCTCAGCCAAGACAGGGCAAAGTCTCCTGCCTCAGCTGCCTCCCACCCAATGAGGTGACCTATATATCTGCTCACATGTATTTCAGCACCAACACCTTAGCCCACTGGTGTTGTAGATAGGGTGCACCCCCAAATGCCCTTCTATTGAGATCAGAAATCAAGCTGTCTAAAACTGAATATGTTGTTTTAATAGTTATCAATAATCCTGCCTTGTTGATGATAAATTTGTATATTTGAAGGAGGTTAATTGAAAAAGCTCTCCATAGAACCTTGAAAAGTATTGCAGTAAACTTTTAACTAAAGATGTCTTTTTATCTAAATGAATTTTTTTTTAGCAAGTAGGAACTCTAAATATTATTTCTATGTTCTTTTACATAATTGCCACGAAAGCCTCTAAATATTTGGAAGAATCTGGAAGATGTTGAATTGTAAAGATTAGAAAGAAGATATAGTTTGCTTATCTCCTCTTGCAGAGTGGTTGATTTAGACTTATCAGACATACCTAGTTTGAAATCCCAACTATGGTGCTTAGTAACTATAGCCTAAGGCAAGTTACCTAACTTCCATGAGCCCTGGTTTTCTTAGCTGGTTAATAGGATAATTATACTTTACCAGATTGCTGTGAATCTTTAATAAAAAGAAACAAAATAATCAAAATACTTTATTCTGTTCTAGGCACCTAGACAGTGCTCAGTAAAGAACAGAACCTCAACTGCTCCCTCCTCTCCTCTTCTTATCCTCCTTCTTTATCAAGGAGGATTATTGTTTAGCTAGAGCATGTAGAATAGGCTTTGGAACAATGAAAGCCAGCAACCAGGAGGGAAACCTAAAGAGGATCCCTAAGTGCCCTCCTCCACCTCTCTTTGGAGTCCACATGAGCAGACCTGGGTCCACATCCTAGGGGCCACTTGTGACTTGTCTACCCTTGGAGGAGTTATTTCACTTTTCTGAATCTTATTGTTGTCACTGTAAAATGGAAATGATAGCGTTTCCTGCACAAGGCCACCCTGATGAGGGGAGGGCGGGTGAAAACGCAGCAACTCAGGACACTATAAACATACTTGCAGCATGGAGGAGCCCGGCAGCAGCACCTGGATCTGGAAACACCAGAGCCAAATCAGTTTGATACTGGACAGAATTCAGGGACATTTTAGGGTGGTGGCCTGGGAGCAGTTGAGAAAGGTAGCAGCAGGGATTCCTGGACAGTAAGTCACTTGGGACTGGACCTTTCTGACCACCTCTTAAAGAAAGGGAAAACCTTTAAGGGCAGGAGTCTTCAGAGTAGAAAGGGAGAAGCCTCAGGGATCCAAACGGGTTGAGATCTCACAGGGTTGAGAGGGAGGGGCCTCAAAGATTCTGGGAGGAGCCTAAGCAGTCATAGGAGCCCTAGAGGTTCTAGGGGGAGGAGCCTAAGAGATTCCAGCGGGTAGGGCCTCTGGGGGCCGGGGCCTCAAGGGAGGAGGCTGAAAAACTTGGTTCAGCCAGCTGGTCTCAGAGCTGTGTTGGCCAAGACTTTTTTTTTAAGCACAAAGTATTTATAGTAAAATTCTCTTCCTCCCCACTTTGGTTCATTTTTGATGCTCAGGAAGAAATCAGTGTTTTTCCTTAGATGACTTTTTTGACACCTGTAAAATCTGGGCTCCATTTCCCATCTGTGAAGTGGGAATAAACAGCCTGCATCAAGACTTTCTGTGAAGGCTTAAGGGCCCACACTGTGACCCACTGCCACAGAAAGGTCAGACCCTTCCCACAGCCTCTCCTGACTGAGGACAGTCAGCAACTTGGGGGTCTAGAGCCAATGTCTTCAGGAAGCTGACATTTGTGTTGATGAAATATATAGATGAGGACACAGATGAGTTGAAGTTGGAAGGGATGAAAATGGCTGCAGGCCAGTGAAAAGTTATTTGGACAAGTTGGAGAAACTAAAATGAGAGGGGAAAGGAACCCAACTCCCTTTTGGAGTGGGCACTGTGAGCTTAGTAACTAAGTTGACAGGGTCCACTGTTCCGGGACCACCACAGGGTGTGGAACACACACAGCGCCCTCCTCTCTGCACAGTTGCCTGAGCCCTGGCTCTTGTCCTGGTCTAGACCACATATTTTAGGAAGCCCTTCGCCCAGTACAGTGTCCCCAGAGAGCAGCAAAAACATGGGGAAAGCCCTAGAAAGCCCACCATCTAGTGAATAGTAGAGGAACTGTGAAAGGAGGTATCAGAATCCACACATTCACTCAAAAAATGTTACCCGCTTTGTGCTGGGAAGGGTTCCAGGAACTTGGGCCACATTGGTGAATGAAACAAAGACCCCTGACCTCAGGGAACTTACCTTTTTGATGAGGAGACAGAAAACACACACCACACATAACATTCTTGGGATGTTAGAGACATGCTCTGAGAAGAAAGTAGGACAGGTTGAGGAGGATCAGATGTGTGCAGCAGAGCGGGTGACAGGAAACAGGGCACCCAGGACACCTTTCATTGAGATGGTGAAGTGAAGGGGGTGAGGAGTGAGCCAGGCAGAGATCTGGGGGAAGGGGCCCCGGGGACAGATAGAGCAAAGGCAGAGAATGTAGTGACAAAGAGCTGCCTTTTTGTTCCAAAAAACATAGTTCAAATGAAGTCCCTGGGTTGCTTGCCCAGAACATTGGTTCTTGTGTTCAGGAAGGTAGAAGAGGCCCCCAGGGAGGCATCCAAGAAGGACAGCTATGTCGACCAGTCCAGCAAACCACATCTCTGTCTGTCTCACTGATCCTCTCAACCCAGGACAAGCACCTAAGGACCCCATGAGTTGCTTAAAGGAAACCTGCTAGTCCTTAGGATGCGGTCTGCTTTCTTGCCTCTTTCCCTCACCCCAAGGACTTTGTTCTCATCCAGCTTCATTTGGTTTCCGAAGCATGAGGCCTTTCAGTGAGTCAGCAGGGCTACAGCTCCTGGGAGAGATATGAAGGACTCAGGACAGCACTGTCCTCCTTTCTGGGAAACCAGAAGAGAGAGACCCTGGTAACTCGTTTGCCTCAACAACCACAACTAGAACACGGAGTCCTTCTTTAGGTCATTCAGCCGAACCCATTATTCTTCCTCTTATTTGCAGAGGGAGTATTCTGTTTTGTTTGCTTGTCAGCTACTTCTGTCTTCCTCATTTATTTCAACTAAGCATGTTCACCTTAGAATAAAAAATGAGATCTAGAAATAAACCTCACCTTGTAGAAATCCGTCAATCTCTCATTTACTATGCAACGTGGAAGGTTTCTGGAAGTATGTTGACCTTGACAAAGCTTTACCTACTTCACTAAATAAGTGTATACACATAATCAGTAAATAAGCTTGGCAAATCCCAAAGCACATGACTAATACTCTCTTTATTTGTTCATTTATTCTTTTGGCATATTTTAGTGAGTACCTGTGACATACCCAGCAATGAGAGCAGGAGATAGAAATGTGTTAGGCAGACAGGGTTAAGGGCCCCTCCTTAAGCTGTATTTTGCTTCTGTATTTCTGCCATTGACCACAAATGGAGTAGACAGCTCGTGACCAGTGACTCCATTGGAGACTGAACGTATGCGCCAAAACCTGAGGCAACGTGGCATGAAATCAACATCCTGGTTGGGCAGTGTGTGGGTAAACACCAGGTACCCTGTTGTGACTGAACTCAAAGACCAACTTTTTTTAAAAAATATTTTTATAAGAGTTTTTAAACCTTTATTTTATTTATTTATGTATTTGGTATGTGGTGCTGAGGATCAAACCCACTCAGTGCCTCACTCGTGTGAGGCAAGCACTCTACCACTGAGCCACGACCACAACCCCAAAGACCCACTTCTTTAAAATCTCTAAGCCTGTGGTTTTTTGTTTTGTTTTGGGGGGTTTTTTTTTGTTTTTTTTTTTTGGTACCAGGGATTGAACTCAGGGGTACTCGACCGCTGAGCCACATCCCCAGCCCTATTTTGTGTTTTTTGTAGAGACAGGGTCTCACTGAGTTGCTTAGTGCCTCGCTGTTGCTGAGGCTGGCTTTGAACTCACAATTCTCTTATCCCAGCCTCCCAAAGTGCTGGGATTACAGGCATGCACCACTGCACCTGGCTAAGCCTGTGGTCTTCAAGGCCACCTAACTCCCCTCCAACATTATCACACAAACCCCTGGATGATAGACACCCACTCCTCTTGGGACCGACCCCCTATAGAAGCCCTGTTTTCTTTCTTACTTTAATAAATCCTGTTACTTTGCTCTCACCCTTCATATTCACGGATTTCATTCTTCAAATTCATGAGACAAAGAACCTACAAATTCTCGTGTCTCACTGTAACCATGGGTAGGTTTTGGTGGTGAGCTATATGAACGTGACACTTACCACCACCAAATGAACAGCCTAGAGCACGGGTCCCACCTCCCTACAGGGGCTGGAAAGAGAAGCCAATTCACAAGTAAGTAAAGGGAAAAAAGAATCCAACCTCTTCATGTGTCTTTTGTTTCCTCACTTTTGATAGAGATTTGAGAACAGAGAACTGTTGCTCTACCATAAGAAACACAACAGGACTTGTGTGATAAAAATCCTGCCAGCTAATTGACCAACCCAGGCCACTGCAGGGAGACAGGCAGAAATGGAAAGAGCACCCCATTCAAAGAACTCAGACTTCCCTCAGCATCAGTGTTTCCCTATGGGAAACTCAGCCCAGAGTTGATGCTTATCTCCAAGAGAAGCCACAACTTCAATACTTTGTGAATGCTTCCAATTTTTAGGAAAGCATTATTTAAACTGAATAAAAATGGCTGCCAGCCTGATTGGATGGAGGCAGCCATCTTGGGAAACTGGTCAAAAAAATGAATGAGCTGCATAAAATTGATTTTCAATTTTATGTTTTCAATCCAACATAAAATTGATTTTCCTGTTGTAACCATAGAAATTAACCTGCAATCTGTCAGAAAAAATGATCAAAATGGATCAAGATCTGAATCACAAGTCAGAGCAATGATGTTTGCCTCAGACACTGGGTATCAGGTGGCTCTTACTATTTATTTCTGCCTATAGGTTTTTCGTAGAAATTTCTAGGAGAGTTAAAGGGAAGGTGTCTAGAAGGTAGCTTATTTTCTGATCTTTGAAATGAGAATGAAGCTGACTAGATCCTCTTTTACAAGGCCTAAGGAGAATATGGAAAGAAAAGACTTCTAACCCTGAATGACGGTATGCTGTTGATGGTGCAATCTGGACTGTCTAGCAGAACAGCTGATTTTGATCTCTTAAGCAACTAAAATACCTGAAAGGTAGAACCCCCTGAAGTGTAAGCCACTGGCGGAATGGAGGTGCCCACATGTGATCCTCTCCCATTCCACGGTATGGCCATTAAAGAAAACCAAACTGAATGCCGGTTAAAGCAGTAAAAATTCCTTCAGGACTTCTGCAGTAGGAGAAAGGAGACCTCAGAGACAGACTCAGTCTAAATGCAGTGAGAGCAAGTAGTAATTTATAGCCAAGGAGCAGAGTGGGATCCATGAATAGAAAAATTAATATCAAGATGCCATGAAGCCGGGCGCGGTGGCTCACGCTTGTAATCCCAGCACTTAGGGAGGCTGAGACAGGAGAATTGCGAGTTCAAAGCCAGCCTCAGCAATGGCGAGGCACTAAGCAACTCAGTGAGACCCTGTCTCTACATAAAACACAAAAATAGGGCTGGGGATGTGGCTCTGTGGTCGAGTGCCCCTGAGTTCAATCCCCAGTACCAAAAAAAAAAAAAAAAAA
>PVHX01024406.1:0-24083 GCA_004024805.1 Geosciurus inauris
AAAAGGGAGTCGGGGGGACAACTGATGAATGACAGATATTGTTAATAAATGTAAAAGAAAAGTGGAAGGCTGGGCAACATTAGCAGGTAGGGATGTGTGTGTGTGTGTGTGTGTGTGTGTGTGTGTGTGTGTTTATCAGTAAGAGACCAAAGCCTCAAAAGCCTCCAGAGGCCCACAAGTTGGCAGACCCATCTGGATGAGCAGAAGGTAAGGGAGCAGCAGTCACTGTCAAGAGTCTTGGGAAGCCTAATGTGAATGGGACAGCCAATCCCTGGTGAATGTAGGCCTATTTTCTTGGCTGGGTTTAGAACTTTCTTTTTGCCAAGCATGGTGAAACATGTCTGTAATCCCAGCTATTCAGGAGGCTGAGGCAAGAGAATTGGAAGTTTCAGTCAGCCTAGACAACTTAGTAAGAACCTGTCTCAAAATGAAAAATAAAAAGGGCTAGGGATTGGGGCTGAGATTGTGGCTCAGTGGTAGAGTGCTTGCCTCGCATGCGTGAGGCACTGAGTTCGATCCTCAGCACCACATAAAAATAAAATAAAAGCCGGGCGTGGTGGCTCAAGCCTGTAATCCTAGCACTTAGGGAGGCTGAGACAGGAGAATCGCGAGTTCAAAGCCAGCCTCAGCAATGGCGAGGTGCCAAGCAACTCAGTGAGACCCTGTCTCTACATAAAACACAAAATAGGGCTGGCTGGGGATGTGGCTCAGTGGTCAAGTACCCCTGAGTTCAATCCTCAGTACCAACAAAAATAAATAAATAAATAAAATAAAATAAAGATACTGTGTCCATCTACAACTAAAAATAAAATTTAAAAAAAAGGGCTAGGGATTATAACTCAGTGGCAGAGCTTCCCTGGGCTCAATCCTTAGTACTACCCAAAAAAGTAATAATAATAAATAAATAAATAGATAGATAAATAAATAGCAACAATACATTTTTTTTTCAGTGCAGAGGGTCAAACTCAGGGTCTTTTGGGGGGGGGGAACTGGGGATTGAACTCAAGGGCACTTGACCACTGAGCCACATCCTCAGCCCTATTTTGTGTTTTATGTGGAGACAGGGTCTCACCGAGTTGCTTAGAGCCTTGCCCTTGCTAAGGCTGGCTTTGAACTTGTGATTCTCCTGTCTCATCCTCCCAAAGTGCTGGGATTACAGGCGTGCGCCACCATGCCCGGCTTTTTTTTTTTTTTTTTTAATGGACAGCATACCTTTATTTTATTTGTTTATTTTTATGTGGTGCTAAGGATCGAACTCAGTATCTTACACGTGCAGGCCAAGTGCTTGGCCACTGAGCTACAGCCCCAGCCCTCTGAGTCCTTTTGAACTGTCTCTAATAGGATGATTTGAAGTAGCACCAAGGAGGCGGCTGAGCAAGTGTGTCCTTGAGGCCTCCCTTTCCCAGCCCCACAGGCTGTAGAGGGCAGTGCAAGTCCAGACGGCTAGAAGGAAGCCCATAACTAGCAGCCAATTGGGATAGAATCAAACTGGAATTTCCCTGACCTTAAGCACTCTTCAGGGGCTCCTAGGCTGGGATCCCTGCAAATAAGTACTGGAAGACATTTAGGAACTCTTCTAAATTATAGGCAAGATAGTGTGTGTAGAGTGTGTTTTTCTGAGAAAATTATCAATAAATTTTTAAGATTATAGAGAAAATGAAGGCTGTAGACTCTGCCATAGAGCATGAAATCTATCTCCAGACAGGACCCATGATGCCTTCCCAAATGTTGGCTAATAAACCCACCATCTCCCTGGCGACGCTCTGTGGAGTATTCAGCTGCTCCATCCAGGACAATTAGGGGAGCATGAAACAATATTTTCTCCAGTTTTGGGGAGCTGCTGGGAGAGCTGGGGGCTTATAGCAGCTTCCTGCAGCTGCTAGGAACAGGGAGCCAAGGAATGCTTGTTCTTTCCTGGCTTTCCTGGGACCCATGTCCTACCACTAAAGTTACTGGGCTTCCCCAGCCTCATTCTAGGCCTCACCATTGACACATTTTATTACATTATGAAAGAAATCTGGAATGAGAGGACTTTAGAGTGACACAATGCAAGACCTAGCTGGCTACCTTCCCCTGACGGCTTCCCTGAGCTTCCTCTTCTTGTTCCCCACTCCAGATCATTCTAGTCAGGCAAGTTCCGGCAGAATGTAGGATGCCTTACTGAGGCCTGCTTGGGCAGTCACCTCTGCCCTATTCCTGTCCATCTGGCCAGGACTGGACATGCCTTGCTATTGCTGAATCTCTCCTGAGAATTCATCAAGCCAGCAGGAAACCCAGTTTCTTCCCTCCCTAAAGACTCAGCTGCAGTGACCCCTCTCCAGATGATCTCACACCTCTGCATTTCCTGGATTTAGCTTTCCACACCCAGGAGCAGAAACACATGCTTCTTAGTTGCCTTGGCTGTGACTTTGATTTCTCTGTCTCTGGCCCTCTTGCATAACTGGGAATGAAGTAGCTCTTCAATATGGGACTTTATGATTTGATTTGGCTCTTTTCCTACCCTCCAGCTAGATCCTTATCCTTTACAAATGACTAAAGTGGAACTGCAGAAAGCCTTAAGAATACCTTCGTTTAACCCCTGGCCCCTAGGCCACTTTACAGCTCTTTGAAGCGGGCTGGCCAACCTGTAGGCCTCTGTGCCTTTTCTTCTTCACTAGGTTGCCCTGCAGCCTTTTCCTTCCCATACTGCTCGCGGGAAATCTGGAATGAGATTTCTCATTCTCATTCTCATCTGAATGACTACACCTATTACTCAACAGGGTGAAGATCCCACCAAGGTGAAGCCAAAGTATCTAGTGACCATGTGTTCAAGGAAGTAGTAGGAAAGAGACCCAGAGCTATTTCTGACTTCAGAAGTCAGGTTGGGTTGGCTTGGAAGTCCCTTATAAAACTCTAAGTCCTGTGTCCTATTCCTCAGGAGTGGATGACTCTTGGCAACCCTAGTTTTGATTTAACTGTGTCCATTCATTTAGTCATTCCCCAAGCATCACTGGATTTCCTATTCTGGGCCAGGCCCATTGGGATCTATTAAGAGGAACACAGCCAGGCATGGTGGTGCACGCCTGTAATCCTAGCACTTTGGGGGGGCTGAGACTGGAGAATTGTGAGTTCAAAGCCAGCCTCAGCAATGGCAAGGCGCTAAGCAACTCAGTGAGACCCTGTCTCTACATAAACACAAAACGGAGCTGCAGATGTGGCTCAGTGGTCGAGTGCCCCTGAGTACAATCCCCAGTAACAACAACAAAAAAATGAACAGTTCCATAGCTTGAGCTTGGCCATTTCATGACTGAGTGATCTCAGGTAGTGATTTAACCTTTAGGCCTCCATTTCTTTCCTATAACATGGGGCCTGTAATAACAATGGCAGCAGAGGTTTGTTGGAAAGCATGGTGAGATTTTGTGTGTGTGTCCAAGTTGCAGGACAGAGCTCAATGATGGTAGTTTTTCTTTCTTTCTTTCTTTTTAATTTTTTTTAGTTGTAGATGGACACACTACCTTTATTCTATTTTTACATGGTTCTAAGGATCAAACGTGCTAGCCTCATGTGTGCTAGGCGAGCATTCTACCATTGAGCCACAACCCTGGTAGTTATTTATTTACCCTACACAGACAATGGGGAGTCAGATGCCAGGAAAGCTTAGGGACATTTTTTTAAAAATATTTTTTAGTTGTAGATGGACACAATGTCTTTATTTTATTGCTTTGTATGTGGTGCTGAAGATCGAACCCAGGGTCTCACGCATGCGAGGTAAGCGCTCTACCACTGAGCTGCAATCCCAGCCCCAGCGACATTGTTTTTTGTTTTTGTTTTTCTTTCGGGGATGAAATCCAAGGGTATTCTATTACTGAGCTACATCCCCAGCCCTTTTTATTTATTTATTTATTTATTTTTTATTTGAGGTGGGCGGTACCAGGGATTGAACTCAGGGGCATTCAACCACTGAGCTACATCCCAAGCCCTATTTGGTATTTTATTTAGAGACAGGGTCTCATTGAGTTGCTTAGTGCCTTGCTGTTGCTGAGGCTGGCTTTGAACTCCCTATTTTCCTGCCTCAGCCTCCTGAGCCGCTGGGATTATAGGCATGTGCCAATGCACATGGCTCTTTTTAGTTTTTATTTTGAGTCAGGGTCTCACTAAATTGCTGAGACTGGCTTTAAACTTGAGATCCTTTGCCTTAGCCTCCCAAAGGGTTGGGATTACAGGTGTGCACCAGGCTAGGATATTGTGTTTTGTTTTGTTTTTTTGCACTATAGATTGAACCCAGAGGGGCTTACCACTTAGCTACATTCCCAGCCCCTTTAATTTTTTTATTTTGAGACAGGCCTCCCTAAGTTTCTTAAGGTCTCACTAAGTTGCCTGGCCTCAAACTTGAGTTGAGTCTGGCCTCAAACTTGCCATCCTCCTGCCTTAGCCTCTGGAGCCACTGGGATTATAGGCCTGTACCACCACCTACGCCTGGCCAACACTTTGTAAGCACTCACTACTGAGCTACACCCCGAACCCCGTTCCTTCGTTGTTGTTGTCTTTTTTTTTCAGTGCTGGGAATTATACCTAGGGCTCTGTATATGCTAGGCAAGCACTCTCCCACTGAACTACTCCCCTAACTCCCATTCCGATTTTATTGGATATCTTCTAAGTGCCTTGGGTGCTAGAGGTTCCCAGGATGTGGGGAGGGAACCTCCAGTTTGTCCCAGGAATAAAACTTAAATTACATATAATAATACACTGTGCTAGGTTGGGGTTATGGTGCAGTGTTAGCGTGCTCGCCTAGCACGCAGGAGGCACTGGGTTCGATCCTCAGCACCACATAAAAATAAAGATATTCTGTCCACCTACAACTAAAAAAATAAATAAATAAATACTTTTTTAAAAAGCGTTTTAATAATACACTGTGCTGGGGCTGGGTTTGTGGCTCAATGGTAGCACACTTGCCTAGCATGTGTGAGGCCCTGGGTTCGATTCTCAGTGCCACATATAAATAAATAAAATAAAGGTCCATTGACAACTAAGAAAAATATTTAAAAAAAAAATACACTGTGCTAAGTGGGGGCCCAGAACAGGGACAGGCTAGAAGCTAAAACAGGATGAACAGGAATGAGGTAGGTCAAGTGGGAAAGAATGCTGTGGGCAGAAGAGTTAGCTTGTGGGAAGGCTTGAGGGAAGCTACAAATGCCTGGCATAGTTGTAGGAACTTAAAGAGGTTTCCTGTAGCTTGGGTCTTTGGGGATTCACGTGGATGGCTGGGGTTGTATGCAAAGAAAGACTTGGGTAAGGAGGTGAGAGTTGGCATTGAGAGAAGTAAAGGTAAAGAAATATGGTGTGTGGAGAAGTGGAAAGTGGAAAGGTAGGAGGAACTGAGGGAAAGTGGAAGGGACAGAACCAGACCACAAAAGGAGGTCAGGGTAAAGGGAGAGATGCTTGTCCTCAGCGGCTAAAAGGAAGAACACCGAGCAGGGCAGGACCACAGGTAGACTTGAGTTTAGAAGGTTGGTCTAGTTGCTGCTGCTTGCCAACTGGATTTGAGAGTGCTGAAAGCACAACCTCCAGCAGAAGACAGGGCCCTGTAGTCTCTCCTCTCTGCAAGCCACTGTTCTATTGGGAGAAAGTATTCAGAAGACCAAGGCCCACGAAGACATGAGGGAGGTGTGGGGTAGGAGTTAGCACTTCATTCTCATGCTGATAGGAGGCAGAGAACCTTGGCCCTGGGTAAGCCTGGGAGCAGTGGCAGCTGTTCCTCCTGGCAAGGATATAGGCAGCTCAACAGCTGTAGTGGCCTGTGGGTGCCATGGTCTCCAGGATATGAGGCCAAGGACATCTGAAAAGCAGGGCTGTGGGTGGGCCAGCAAAGCTATCAAGACAGAGGAAAAGGAGGTACTGGCAGTTCAGTGGGAAGTGATGTCCCACTCTGATCCAGCTGTCTGTGAACAGCTGCATAGAAGAGGGAGGGAAGTCAGGCAACAGCAGGTGAAGTAGCTCTTTGGCTGCTGAGTCGTGGGAAAACAGACCAAGTGGGGATGAAAGGCATTGAGGGAAGGGATCCAGAGAGACTTTAGGGAAACTAGGATGGAATCTTCTACATACAAAAGCCTAACCATTCAAATGCAGCTGGAATTCCTTTGGGAAGGAAAGGCTGGGATCATGGGACAGAGAGGAAGGGAGCAAGGTGCTTCTCTCTCCTTTCCAGGAGTTCCCCCAAACTATCCTCTTAGGCACACTGCCTCCCCCAGAGCCCTTCAGGAGCCCTTCCGCAACTTTCTCCCTGTGTTGATGTCCCTCCTCTTCCTATCTTCCTGGGTTCCTCATCCAATCCTGTGCCCGGGTCCTCTAGAAAGGGAAGCAAACAAAACCCAGGATTCCTAAGGAAGGGAGGCTCTGGCTATAAAGGTCACAGAGGGAAAGGGTCTAGAGATAAAAAGGGGTTTGTTTGCCCAAGGTCACAGTCATTCAGAGACACACATGGGCCCTCTGCTCATGTATACCCAGCCCTTGATTCCTTGACCCTGGGTTCTCCCATCACATGTAAGAACAAGTGGGTCTGGGGTCCCCTGGGATTTTGCCTCATGTGAACCAAGGCGGCTTACTAGAAGTGAGTCTGGTTCCAGCGGTTGTAGGTGTGGTAAAGAAGCCTGTTAGTTACACTTTTCTGTCCATCTCAACACCATGGCTTCTATGCTACCGGCTATAAACCAATTGCTCAGAGGCTTGGGCAGCAGTGAGTAGAGGGAAATTTTGAGATACCTTGCAAGGGGTCAACTGAGGTCAGCCTTTCTCCCGGGAATCTTCCCAATGAGGGAGGTGCAGCTGCTGGGCTTTGGCTCTGAGACACAGAATATCCCCTTTAGGAGCAAACAGCTCTCCCCACTCCACCATGTCACTCACCACCTGTGTATTGTACCAGTTGCCACATTCCCTCAAGTGCCCTGGGCCTAAAAATGGTAGAATGTTTCTTTTTACTTTTTCTGGAAAAACCCTCCACCCACCATGAATGGGTCTTTGTATGACCCTGGGATATAACAACTGCTCTGCAAAGAGCTCATCATGCCCACCCACAGAGATCCAGAGCCCTGAGCTCTGACTTCAAGCTGGGGTCTCTCTCTCTTTCTTTTCTTTTTTCTCCTCCCCCTCCTCTTCCACCACCTCCTCCTCTTCCTCCTCCTCCTCCTCCTCTGCCTCTTCCTCTTCCTTCTTTTCAGTGCTGGGGTTCAAACCCATGGCCTTGTACATGCTAAGCAAATGCTCTACCACTGTCTTACAATCCCAGCCTTTAAGAGCCTGTCCTAAACCGGGTGCGGTGGCGCAAGCCTGTAATCCCAGCATTTAGGGAGGCTGAGACAGGAGAATCGCGAATTATAAGCCAGCCTCAGCAACAGGGAGGCGCTAAGCAACTCGGTGAGACCCTGTCTCTACATAAAACACAAAATAGGGCTGGGGATGTGGCTCAGTGGTCGAGTACCCCTGAGTTCAATCCCCAGTACCAAAAAAAACCAAAAAAAAAAAAAACCTGTCCTAAACCCAGCCCCTAATCCTTCCCACTTCAGGTTTTCTTAGTCCCTGGGGTTTCTTGCCAGGTTCAGCCACATGAACCTGTTAGACATAGACTCTTTCCTGAGAGTTACACCAATCATGATAACTCTAATCAATACTTCTGTCCAGCTTGGGTAGTGGCAGCTGCTGGGAGGGAGTTATAAAGGTCACTAGCCTGAGCATCTTAAGGATGAGACAGAATACCTGGCTGAAGCCTCATGCCTGCCAGGTGACACTGCACCTGTCCTGAGGGCTTCCCATGTGTCTCTGTCTGGCCAGCACCCCTGGAGGAGTAAGGCGGAGAATTGCCCTGGAATCCATCTTGTGATAGGACTCCCCCACTCCCTGCTCTCCCTCCACCTCTGCCTTTGACCCAGTCTACCAGATTCCATTCCCCAAGGAGCTGAAAAGGATCCAGCAGCTCAGGATCTCCCCAGAAAATCTTACTTGCAGTGCATACAAGGAGATGCCCAAACATAGATAGGGGAGTCCTTCTCACCACAGAGATGTCCCTGCTCCTTCAACCTTCTTCCCCTCCCCTCAGGCTGGAAGGAGGGGAGCAGCCTCTCTGCATTCCAGAGAAGGTGGAGGCAGGAAAAGTGAGACATTTTCTCTCTAAATGCTTGTTCTAACTTGACTTCCATGGCTCCCAGCACTTCTCCTCCATATGACCCCCATCTCTGTCCCACCCTGACCTGTTCTCTCCTTCTACAACCCTCCTGTGTTTTTCTACCTGTCTTTTCCCATCTACCAAGAGAAGAAGGGGCTTCAGGGCTGGGGACTAGCTGCTATTTCCTCACTCCTCACCCCACTGCATTCTTTCCGGGAGGCCTGAGGGCATCTGTACTACTCCCCTCCCCCTGGCTCCTACCTTTCAGTTTCCTTGCCCCTGATCTGAGATCCTATACTTATGGCAAATTTCAGCTTGATTAAATGGATCTCCTGCATCTGCTTTGCCATCAGTTGTTTTCTGTTTCCCCTTTTCACTGCCACTACCCAAGCTGGACAGATCTTGGTGGTCTCCAAGGCACCTTAGATCTACATCTTACATCTTCACTATTTTCACTCCCTAGGTTTGTTCCATTCCTTCCCCAGAAAACCCCAAGCCTTTCTCTTTCACTTCCTGCAGGCTCAGCCTTCAAAGACAGAACTTCCCTGCACCATACAATAGACCCCAACCTCTTGCTACCCCTCCCATTCCCTTTGTAATTTTGTGAATTTTACATTTGTATTTACTTATTTACTGCCTTTCTTACACTGTTGGGCCTCACAGGGCAGGGCTTATTTCATTTTGAGCTCTATTCCCAACATACAAGAAACTCAGTAAGTATCTGTGGACTGAACAATGCATGAATAGATATTTCACCCTAGCCCTGACTCAGCCACACAATGTGGTCTTGTCACTTTCGGTGAGAAAATGACCACAGCCCACACATGCAGTCATGATACGTGTCCAAGGGACTCAGAGAGGGCAAGCAGTTTATGCAATGTTACACAGTGCACTCAGCTCTGGGTTTAGTCCTAGCAAGGGTTTAGTCCTTACATGGACACACTGGGAGACTTGGCTAAGGTGCTAACCTTCAACCTTTTTTTAAAATTCAGTGCTGAGATAACATTCACTTTTTTTTTTTTTTTCCTGGTACCAGGAATTGTACCCAGAGGCACTTAACCACTGAGCCACATCCCTAGCCCCCCTCTTTTTCTTTCTTTTTTTTTTTTTGGTACTGGGGATTGAACTCAGGGGCACTCGACCACTGAGCCACATCCTCTGCCCTATTTTTTGTGTTTTATGTAGAGACAGGGTCTCACTGAATTGCTTAGCACCTCGCCGTTGCTGAGGCTGGCTTTGAACTCGCGATTCTCCTGTCTCAGCCTCCCTATGTGCTGGGATTACAGGCTTGAGCCACTGCGCCCGGCTCCCCCTCTTTTTCTTAATATATTTTTTTAGTTGTTGATGGATATTTATTTATTTTATTTATTTATATGCAGTGCTGAGAATAGAACCCAGTGCCTCATGCACGTTAGGCAAGTGCTCTACCACTAAGCCACAACCACCCAAGCCCCTTTTTGTATTTTATTACAGACAGGGTCTCACTGAGTTGCTTAAGATCTCCTAGAGACCCTGCTACTCTCTTAGTGCTCAGCCTTCAGCAAAGGCTCTCTCTTCATCCAAGTCCGACACTTTCCAGGGACATACTTACCAGCCATAATAACAGAGTCATAATTAGTGGTTGTTGTGTAACCCACCAATGTCTTTCAGCAGCCACCAATGGGTGCCCAGGCTGATGAGAATGACAGCCCCAGACCTCAGGCCAGTCCTTCGAAGGAGGTGTGTTTCTGCCTTATAGGAGCCCCTGGCTGAACACTGAGCCAGATTTGAATACACAACAGAGAACAGAGAAGGGACAGCTGAACTGGATGAGTATAGGTGACTTCTTCCAACACAGGGGTTAGTGGGTAACTGGTCAGTGACTAAAGAGAATTAACAAGCCCCTCAGTTTTGCTTGCTTGCACTGACTGCCTGGCCAAACTAGATCTAACCTGGTGTTAGTCCAATGCTCAAGCCACGTGCCTGGTGTTTTGGGAACACAGGCAAAGTTGGCTTTGGGGATAGTCTTATCCCAGAGCCAATAGGGAGTGGAATGTAGCTGAGGGACAGGGCACTGGACATGTATGAACAATGTTCATTCAACTAATACTTAAACTTGCTGTGGGGTTTCTGCTCTATAAGGACTCTATGTTCCTAGAAGGCCTACAGAGGCTGTGGCTTACCTGTGCCAGCTATATATGAAGGAGCCTGGTGGAAGCTCTAGAGTACAAAGGAAGGAACTAACTTCTGGGCAGTCTAGTGATAATCCAAAAATATGCCTACTTCCAGGGGCTGGGGCTGTTGCCCAATGGTACAGCGCTTGCCTAGCATGCGTGAGGCACTGGGTTCAATCCTCATCACCACATATAAATACCAAATGAGTAAAATAAAGATCCATCAACAATTAAAAAAAATATTTTGGGGCTGGGATTGTAGCTCAGCGGTAGAGCGCTTGCCTCGCATGCATGAGGCCCTGGGTTCGATCCTCAGCACCACATACAAAGCAATAAAATAAAGACATTGTGTCCATCTACAACTAAAAAAATATTTAAAAAAATATTTTAAAAAAATATGCCTACTTCCAGATTGATCAGTCCTTTCTTTCTGCCAGAATTGCCAGACAATCTGTCTTCTGTTAAATCTAGACAAAAAGGACCTCTCCCTTTCTCTGACTTGGCTGGCCCTGCTTGCCAGCCCATGCCCCAGGCAGGCCTGCAGGCGTGGCATTTGGGTCAGGAGCCTCCACCCTCAGCCAGCACTGGCTCCTTCCATGCTCTATCAGGCCTGGAGGAAGAAATCAGTAGGAGGCTTCCTCCCATGGGAAGAGTCTGAGGATAGAAACTGGGCTTTGGTCCTTGATTCCTCAGGTACAAGCTACAATAAAAGGCCCTGGGGCCAGTTGAGGTGGCCACACCTATAATCTCATCAGCTCAGTAGGCTGACACAGGAGGATTACAAATTCAAAGCCAGCCTCAGCAAAAAGCCAGACACTACGCAACTCAGTGAGACCCTGTCTCTAAATAAAATACAAAATAGGGCTGGGGATGTGGCTCAGTGGTTCAGTGCCCCTGAGTTTCATCCCTTGTACCAAAAAGGCCCTGGGATCTCAGGACCAGAGGAACATTTGAACCATATATCTGTCCACTGGATTTGGTCTGAACTAGAACCAAAGTCTAAGCTTAAATCATATCAGCCTCAAGCAAACATTGGGACATTTGCCTTGGGTCTTACAGGGCTTGGACACCTGGGGATGACTGCCAACCAGGCAACAACCCAATTCCTTCCTTCCCAAATAGAAACTGAGCTCTACTCTCTGCCATCTATTAGGCGATGGTTGCAATGTGGGGTCAAGACAATCGGTCTCCTGTCAAAGGTTCACACTTCAGTAGAGAAGACAAACTTTACCAGATAATCTTCCTGGAGCTACAGGCCATGAGTCTAAGCAGAGGAAGCACTAAGGACTGAAGACTTAGGAGAGTTGAGTGCACACTGTCAGGCATGAAGGGCTTTAATCTCAGCCTCTTGATCAGTCCTCCTTAAGCCTATGCCACATGGAGACTTTGAGCAGCTGCTCCTAGTGTACCCCAGACTTCATTCGTGGCCCTGTCCTCCCATTGGCTCTTTTTAAAAATTTTTTTTTTTTTTGGTACTGGAGATTGAACTCAGGGGCACTCAACCACTGAGCCACATCCTCAGCCCTATTTTTTGTGTTTTATGTAGAGACAGGGTCTCACTGAGTTGCTTAGCACCTTGCCGTTGCTGAGGCTGGCTTTGAATTCGCGATTCTCCTGTCTCAGCCTCCCTATGTGCTGGGATTACAGGCTTGAGCCACCGTGCCCGGCTTTTTTTTTTTTTTTTTGGCACCAGGGACTGAACTCAGGGGCACTCGACCACTGAGCCACATCCCCAGCCCTATTTTGTGTTTTATGTAGAGACAGGGTCTCACTGAGTTGCTTAGTGCCTCGCCATTGCTGAGGCTGGCTTTGAACTCGCGATCTTCCTGTCTCAGCCTCCCTAAGTGCTGGGATTACAAGCGTGAGCCACCGCGCCCGGCCGTGCCCGGCTTTTAAATATTTTTTAAATATTAAAAATATTTAAGGGGCTGGGGTTGTGGCGCAGTGGTAGCGTGCTCACCTAGCACGCGGGAGGCACTGGGTTCGATCCTCAGCACCACATAAAAATAAAATAAAGGTATTGTGTCCACCTACAACTAAAAAAAATATTTAAAATATAAGGATGGGCCTTGGATGGCCTAGGCCCAGCTGGGGTTCCAAGAATGAGTTACTGGGGAATTTATACTGAGCCCCAGGATGGTCTGTGCAGTTTCCAGGGAGGGGAAATAACTAGGGGCAATAACTAGACCTCAACCTTACAACACCATACAACCTAGAAAACCATGAAGACAGCTGCCATCTCGCTTTCTGCTTTGTTATGGGCTCCAGAATAGTCTGTTAGACCCTTAATAGGTTGATTCAGCTTTGGCCAGTTAGCTTACTGTCTTCTAGGGCACTAAAGAACATGGCATTTGGGGAAGACAGCAATGAGGCCAGAGCTTAGGCCGGAGCTGCTCTGGCCTAGACTAAGGAAGGAACATAGATGGGATGTGTCAAGTGTCAGAAGCCACCCGTGAAATGTGCATGAACCCAACTGGCATGGAAGCCAATGAGTAGGAAACTCTGGTATCTGAGAACTCCCAGTGGCACTCTGGCTGGTTTGGGACACCCAGTACGAATGAATTCCTATCCAGCTCTGCCACAGGTTCTGCACAGCACAGGAGATAGGATGACCTTCTGGAGCCACATAGCCACACAGCCTCTCAGAGATGGATGTGGCTTGCCAAGATGCCAATCAACCTGTTGACTGCAAGACTCCTCCCACTGAAACCTTATCTCTGCCTTTGATGTACTCTCCCTTAAATAAAGAACCAGAGCCATTTTCTAGTCCTTTGGTTCCATCTTCTACCAGGACTGGAGGGACGTATCAGGTGCTCTGCTTCCTCGTTACCTAATTTCTGGCTCTGTCTCTTATTATTATTATTATTGGTTTTCAACTAGGGGATTGAACTCAGGGGCGCTCCTCCACTGAGCCACATCCCCAGCCCTATTTTGTATTTTATTTAGAGACAAGTTCTCACTGAGTTGCTTGACATCTTGCTTTTGCTGAGGTTGGCTTTGAACTCACGATCCTGTCTCAGCCTTCTGAGCCGCTGGGATTTCAGGCGTGTGCCACTGTGCCTGGCTGTCTCTTATTCTTTGGTTTGTTTGTTTGTTTGTGTTTTTTTTGGTACTGGAGATTGAACTCAGGGGCACTTGACCACTGAGCCACATCCCCAGTCCTATTTTGTGTTATTTGTAGAGACAGGGTCTCACTGAGTTGCTTAGCGCCTCGCCGTTGCTGAGGCTGGCTTTGAACTCGCGATTCTCCTGTCTCAGCCTCCCTAAGTGCTGGGATTACAGGCTTGCGCTGTATCTCTTATTCTTTACCAAATATTTCAGACTTTCATTTTCTCAAGTGGCTCATCACCTCCTAAGCAGGAAACTGCCCTGGCAGGGTGCTGGACGCCCCACAATAATCAAGGCTGGAGGGCTGGGAGAAAGGAAAGCATCACGAGCCCTAGCATGTTCAACTGAGCCCCAAACCTGGGGAGGTAGGAATGAATACAAAGGATTTAGCTGTGTTTTAAGAAGACTCTGGTTTCTTGGTTTTGCTGGGCACTGGCCCTCTCTTTGCCATAACTTTGAAGGTGTTCAGGCAAGGGGCACTATTTTTCATTTTGGAAAAACAGATATATAACTATGAAGTCAGATAACTGAAATACCCAGAAAATTTGGGGCTGCAAAGCAGTGTCTGATGTATATTTAGGGGTGTGTGGCCCACCCTAGAAGTCAAAAAGTGGTGAATGAGAAAATAATTTTTTCTTTTTGGTACTAGTGATTGAACCCAGGGGTGTTCTGCCATGGAGACACACTCGCAGTTTTTGTTTTTCTTTGGTGGTACTGGGGATTGAACCCAGAGCCTTATGGATGATGAAGCAAGTACTCTACCAACTGAGCTATATCCCTAGCCCCAGTTCTTTGTTTTTATTTTGAGACAGGGTCTTGCTAAGTTGCCAAAGTTGACCTGCAACTTGCTTTGAATTTGCAATCCTCCTACCTCAGCCTCCTGTAACACTGGGATTATAGGCATGTGCCACTATGCCTGGCATAAATTTTGTTTAGAAGTCCAAATAATTTTCTGCATTCTTAGCCTATGAAAGCAGCAGGGCTAGGGGTGTGGCTCAGTAGTAATGTGCTTGCCTAGCACATGTGAGGCACTGGGTTCAAGCCTCAGCACCACATTAAAAATAAATTAAAAAAAAAAAAAAAAAAAAAAGCAAGCCGGTCGCGGTGGCTCACGCTTGTAATCCCAGCACGTAGGGAGGCTGAGACAGGAGAATCTCCAGTTCAAAGCCAGCCTCAGCAATGGCGAGGCGCTAAGCAACTCAGTGAGACCCTGTCTCTACATAAAACACAAAATAGGACTGGGGATGTAGCTCAGTGGTTGAGTTCCCCTGAGTTCAATCCCCAGTACCAAAAAAAAAAAAAAAAGCAGCAGAATTATAGAGTTGAACTTGAGAGGCTATTAACTATTTAGTTTTACCATTTAAGGGATTTTTTCTTTTTTCTTTTTTTAATATTTTTTTAGTTGTCAATGGATCTTTATTTTATTTATTTATATGTGGTTCTGAGAATCGAACCCAGTGCCTCACACATGTGAGGCAAGTGCTCTACCACTGAGCCACCACCCCAGCCCCAGGATTTAAAAAAAATTTTTTTTTTTAAATGTTGATGGACTTTTATTTTATTCACTTATTTATATGTGGTGCTGAGAATCAAACCCAGTGCCTCACACATGCTAGGCAAGCATTCTACCACTGAGCCACAACCTCAGCCCTTAAGGGATTATTTGAGGCCTTTTCTTTTCTTTTTTGGTACCGGGGATTGAACTCAGGGGTATTCGACCCCAGAGCCACATCCCCAGCCCTATTTTGTGTTTTTTGTAGAGACAGAGACAGGGTTTCACTGAGTTGCTTAGAGCCTCGCTGTTGCACAGGCTGGCTTTGAACTCGCGATTCTCCTGTCTCAGCCTCCCAAAGTGCTAGGATTACAGGCGTGCACCACCCGCCCGGCTGCCCGGCTGAGGCCTTTTCTTTGGTTTTTAACGCTTTCCTTTCTAGTCTCTGTGAGGTCTGGAGATTATTCACTTAAGTACAGAGAACTGCAAACAGGTGTGTTTGGGAGGTGGAGCATTCCTTTCTGCTCTCTGAATTTGCTTCTCCCAGACAGTCTTGAGAAAAGGGAGAAAGAAAGCAGGGAAGCGCCAGAGCTGTCTGGGATTCAGGGAGGCAACCCAGGCAGGCAGCCACCAGTTCTGTGTTCAGAATGTGCTTGCTGACAAGCGTGTAGGCCTGGAATTCCAGCCTGGCCACAGGCCACGGAAGGAATGGTCCCCTCCATTGCAGTGTGTGGGGGATGGACAGAGAACAGAGTCCACCACAGTTCCTATTACCAGACCCATCCACTTGTCAGATTAAATAACTGTCAAGTCCAGGCCTGTAGTATTGGAGGCCACAAGGTAAGCCTGGGGGAGAGTCAGATCTACTTTAGGACCCTCCCCTTGAAGGGAGGACTGACCCTAGCAGTAATCACCCGCCTCTCCCCCCTCCCCATTCAAAGAATGCGGGCCACTGGGAGTGAGTGACCTGCGCCAGCAGGTCAGAGCTATTTCAGGCTCCCGAAGAGGCGTCGGATTCTAGAGTTCCAGGCAGGGGGAGGGGACAAGGTTTAGGCCTGTTAAGCGTATAGCGCTAGGAAATGGGCTAGCTTCCCACCCTTGGCCTCAGTTTCTCCATCAGTGTAAAGGCTCGGCAGCAAGTCTTTATCCTTCGCAATTTGGAAGGCACTTTCTGAGTGTTTCCATGGCTTAGAAATATCTCTTTATTTTCCTGCGAAGGGATTCAGGAGTGCCGAACGCAGTCGAGGGTGGCTGGGCAGGTTCGAGAGCCTGATCATTCCGTATTGGTCTTCTATTTTTTTGCGGAGCCTGGGGATAGAATCCAGGGTCTCCTGCCTGCTAGACAAGTGCTTTACCACTGAGCTTCATTTCCAGCCATCTCCAGCACCCTCGCTCCCTCTCGTTAATCTTTAAGGCCCCAATTCCTGAGTTTGGGTAGGATGCCCTTCCCCCATTCCCACTCCGGAGGGATCCCAGCCAACTGGAATGGCAGGGCGTGTCCCTGTACCGACCTGGCAGGCCTCGGGGGAGGGGCCTCCACGGTTAGGAGTGGCTTCTTGGGTGGGGGCGTGGCGGACCAATGAGTAGAGAGGCACGGCGGGGGCGGGGCTTGCGCACGGGTGCGGCGCGCTGCGGGGCGGCCGACGCTGGCAGAAGCGGGCGGCGCGCGGACGGCCGCTCAGCGCATCGCGGAACTGGCTGCGGGATTGGCTGCGGCACTCGCGTGTCAGGCGGTTGCTAGGCTCCGACCGCGCGCTCCGCCCTCGCGCTCAGCGCCCTCTCACCGCCCGGTACGTGCTCGCGCGGAGGCTGCGGCGCGGCTCTCGCGCTCCTTGGGATCGGGGGCGGCATCGGCAGCAGCTTGGTGCCGAGTCCCTGGGGAGCGGGGACGGCGGCGTCTTGGGGTTAGGTGGAGCGAACACCTGCTGCGGCCCGCTTGCCTGCGCTTGGTGAGTGCACCGCAGTTCTTCGCCACCGTGCCTGGCTATTTCGGCCCCCATCCCTGCTGCCGCCGAGCGAGCCTTCCGTGGAACACCTGCTGCTGCTTGATTTCGGCCCGGGGCGGAGACACAGCTACGGACGTCCTTGCGGGTGAGGAGGCGGCGCTGCCCGGTCGGAGCCGCCCCTCTGTTCGCGGTCCTGCCGGCAAAGGCTTGAAGCGTTCGGTGGTGAGACCCTGATATCGCTCAGCAGTGATGGGCCAGGCCTTAAGCCCGGCCCGCGCTCCTGGGAACACCGGGCCTTCGCGTCTGCTGCTGGCTGGTGCGGCCTGTGGGCGGCCTCCGGGGTTCCAGTGGGTTTGCGGCTCAAAGACCAGGGCGTTGAGCCCCCCGCCAGAGGCTGGGAAGGGTGCCGCCCCCGCCTCTCAGAGGTGCTCATCGCCTTGGGGGTCTCCCCCGCCCCTCGGTTGAGTTTTTTTTGAATCCTACTTTCTGTCTTTTCACTTGGTATTTGAAAGACCACGTTCACTGGATAGTATATTTGGGAGATGTCCCCGGAGGAAATGCTGTTTCAGAATCTTTTTGCCATGAATTCCAAGTTAATTTCTTACAAACAAAATTGCTAATTAAAAATGCAACTTTTGATCTCTGCAACTTAAGATGGTTTTAGATTTGTAAATTGAGTTACTGCAGGATTGGTTTTAATGGTGATGATGAAGTTTTGACTGGTCTGGTTAGAGCTTGGGCCAGTACCTTTATAGCCTAGGGTTTTAACTTGAGCCTTCTGGCCTGCAGTTTCCCTAAATAAGCGAGTATAAGTCGTTCCTGGCATGGAAGCCAGATTCCTTGAAGTGAAGTTGCTGTTATAGGACATAAATCCAGATAAAGAGTTGAATGTGCTTCCAGGTGTTTTGGAAAGTCTGGTGTAGATGAGGTATTGTAATTTTATCAGATTGTGCTATGCTTAGTATTCAGAGACATGGTAATTTTGGAATGTTCTGGTTCTTAAAATGAATTCGACCTTAACACATTTTGAAGGCATAAAAATCCAGTTTGAAAATGGAGAATTGAGCCGGGCGCGGTGGCTCAAGCCTGTAATCCCAGCACTTAGGGAGGCTGAGACAGGAGAATCGCGAGTTCAAAGTCAGCCTCAGCAATGGCGAGGAGCTAAGCAATTCAGTGAGACCCTGTCTCTACATAAAACACAAAATAGGACTGGGGATGTGGCTCAGTGGTCGAGTGCCCCTGAGTTCAATCTCCAGTACCAAAAAAAAAAAAAAAGAAAATGGAGAATTGAACTTTTTTTTTTTTTTTTTTGCCTGGAAGCCAAGGAAGTCTCATGGCATGCATACTTTCCAGGAGGCTAAGGAGCTGTTTCTTGGAGAAATAAGATTTCTTACTGGAAATCTCCTACTTGGAGAAATAAGTAGGGAATTAGGTGCCTAGTGTGTGAGCTTAAGGCCTGTGGAATACTGTGTAAAGATAGGAGTGAGCAGTGCTATACAGATAAAAAACACCTGGTTGGAACATCAAAGCTTGTGTTAATATGTGCTTTAGTTGACAAGCATAGGGCAAATCTTCACTCTTTTAAAAAAAAATGATTTGGCGGGCTGGGATTGTAGCTCAGCGGTAGAGCACTTGCCTCGCATGCGTGAGGCCCTGAGTTCGATCCTCAGCACCACATACAAAGCAATAAAATAAAGACATTATGTCTATCTACAACTTAAAAAAAATTAAAAAAAAAACTGATTTGGCAAAATGCTTTCATTCATTTAGCAAATATTTGGCTTCACTACTTGCCAGATTCTGTGGTAGATCCTGGGCACCCATGTAGAAGGGTCTGGTTCTTTGGGCTGGGGATATAGCTCAGTTGGTAGAGTGCTCTCCTCGCATGCACAAAGCCCTGGGTTCAATCCCCAGCACAAAAAATAAATAAATAAATAAAAGTCTGGTTCTGCCGTTTAGGAACTCAGTTTGGGGAGCAGTGGGAACCAGAGGACTCATGGTTCACAGTGACTGCCCAGCATGCCTATAATATCAGCAGTTTGGGAGGCTGAGGCAGGAGCATTGCAAGTTCAAGGCCAGCCTTAGCAACTTAATGAGGGCCTAAGCAAAATTTTAAAAAAAAGTGCTGGGGATATGCCCTACTAGTGAGGTGACCTGGGTTCAATCTCCAGTATCAAAAAAAAAAAAAAGAAAGAAAGAAAAGAAAAGAAAAGTGACTGCCCACAAAATATGCTTCTTTGATAGCCTGAAGAGAGAGGGAATTCCTGAGCTGTGGCCTTCAGGGCCAGCAAGAATAAGTAGGGGACATCAGGGCCTGTACACTGGGAACCACATGTACGTGGGCACCTAAAATAGTGCCTGGGAGCCCTCCAGCTTGACAGGTGTGAGCTCTGGGCCCTCCTTGTTCAGGAGTTCCAACTTCATACTCGGGATGCAGCAACCTGGCCAGGAATGCTTTTTTTTTTTTTTAATAGGTTTATTCTGATGGCATTTTTTTTTTAATTTTTTTTTTCTTAGTTGTAGATGGACACAATGTCTTTATTTTATTGCTTTGTATGTGGTGCTGAGGATCGAACCCAGGGCTTCACGCATGCGAGGCAAGCGCTCTACCACTGAGCTACAGTCCCAGCCCCCCAGGAATGCTTTTAATCAGTGAAGTGGCATAATCCAGATCAGTGTTTAGAGAGATATTGCTGGTGTCCACTTAAGGAGTGGCAGGGAGGAGGTCAGCACCTCTTGCATTAAAGTCAGCCAACAGAGGAGAGAGGAGGAAGAGAAGCCATTTGAGAAGAGAGGCTGAAAAGGTAGGCAGAGGGAGGAGGCTACATTCAGGAATGTGTGGGCAAGAAGTCTAAGCATGACCAAGGGATTTAAACTACCTTCAAGGCTGGGGGGATAGCTCAGTGGTATAGTTCTTATCTAGTATGTGGGAGGTCCTAGATTCAAACCTGGCACCAAGAAACAAAAATACCTATTACTCCTGGATGTGGTGACTCACAAACTTGCTGGTCTCTGTTAAGCCTTGAGAATAGTTGGGTTTGGAGCGGCCCTGAGGAATACTTAGAATGGATTTGTTAAATAGAATTTTTTTTTAGTTGTTGATTGACCTTTATTTATTCATTTATTTATATGTGGTGCTGAGGATCGAACCAAGTGACTCCCACATGCGAGGCAAGTGCTCTACCACTGAGCCATAATCCCAGCCCTATTACATAGAATTTAACATTTGGTTGTTAAAAACGTCCTTACTGCCAGATGTTGTAGCACATGCCTGTAATCCCAGTGACAGGGAAGGCTGAAGCAGGAGGATCACTAGTTGGAGGCCAGCCTCAACAATTGAGCGAGACTGTCTGAAAAAATAAAAAAGGACTGGGGATGTAGCTCAGTGGTAAAGTGCCCTTGGGTTCAGTCACCAGTACCAGAAAACAAAACCAAAAATACCTTACCTCCTACTTGTACCTAGGACATTGTGTTTTCTGTGAGGCATAGCAGGTGTCTAACCTCTGGTAGTAAGATGTTTGTCCTTGTTGAGGCAGATTTTTTTTTTTTTTTTGGTACTGGAGATTGAACTCAGGCGCACTCAACCACTGAGCCACATCCCCAGCCCTATTTTGTGTTTTATGTAGGGACAGGGTCTCACTGAGCTGAGGCAGATGTTTTTTACCTCACAGTTGTGGCCTCTCCTGCTCTCTAGATCAGTGATGTGATGGACTTAATCAGTTGCAATTGATGGCCTTCTGAGCACCATTCTGATGCTTATGAGAAACCTTTATACTGATTGAGGAAAATGAGACACACAAGAAGTAATATGCCCAAGATCATACAGGTATCATATGGTAGTCAGGATTTCAACACAAGTTGAATATTTGGCTGTGTATACCCATCTACATTTGTATTGTATCACACTGATAATGGTGCCCTTCGTTGGGTCTTCTCTGGTGAAGACTAAGCCTAGGTGTCTAGTCACAGATATGAGACAGGATGATAAGGGAAAGGTGATAAGGGACCCCATATAGTGGACTTAGGGCACCATGCTGTGAGGGACCATTCTCAGAAACCAGAGATTGAACTCAGGGGTACTTGACCACTGAGTCACATCTCCAGCCCTATTTTGTGTTTTATTTAGAGACAGAGCCTCACTGAGTTGCTTAGTAACTTGCTGTTGCTGAGGCTGTCTTTGAACTTGCGATTCTCCTGTCTCAGCCTCCTAAAGTGCTGGGATTACAGGAATGCACCACTGTGTCCAGCTAGAAACCAGGGTTTGACAGAGTTTTCCGAGGCCACATCTTTGACTGTTGAAGGAAACCAAGTAGCTTGGGTCCTAGCCTGGGGTGTATGGGCATACTTTAGGGGAGGACTGTATTTGAGCTAGACCTTTAGGAAGGGTATTGGTTTGGTGAAGGAGCAGTGGCAGGAAGGTCATAACTTTGTGGTAGGAAAGTAGGTTAGCAGAAGCAAGTGTTGGGAGAGAGACGACTAGGCACCTTTGTTGGGTGTGTTGGAAGGCTGGAAGTTATGCATTTATGAGCAGGAATGGGCAGCCTTGAAGGTCTTACAGTATAGCTGTGGTGGGATCTACTGGTTTTAAAAATGTTAGTCTCCAGTGTGAGGGCGGGGGCTAGACTGAAATGGAAGCTAACTTGGTCACTGTTGTAGTCCATTGAGGAGACAGTGGGCCTGAACAAGGACAGTGGTCAGTAGTGAGGTAGAGATAAAGAGATTCAAGATAGTGAGTTATACAGATTTCAGGGGCCTACTGGTGAGTGGGAGGACAGGAGGTGACAGAAGAGAAGGATATGAGACAACATCAGCTATGTGCTGGTGAGAACTTGAGAGACTTAGAATAAGAGGGGCCCACTAGATTGCATGAAGAGAAGAGAGGAATGCTTGAGTCTTTGGCAGGGAAGATGAGAGGATGAGGGGCTTTCCTTTTTTTTTGGAGTGCTAGGGATTGACCCAGGGCCTCATGCATGCTAGTGCTGTACCACTGAGCTACACTCCCAGTTTCCTCCATAGTCTTTTTTTTTTTTTTTTTTTTTAAATTCTGGAGATTGAGCCCAGGGGCACTTAACCATTGAGCCACATCCTCAGCCCTTTTTATTTTTAGAGACTAGGTCTTGCTAAGTTGCTTAGGACCTCAATAAGTTGCTGAGGCTGGCCTTGAACTTGTGATCCTCCTGCCTCAGACTCCTGAGCTGCTGGGATAACAGATGTGTGCCACTGCACCAGGCTCTACCCCTATTCTTTTTTTTTTTTTTTTTTTTTGTGGGGGTGGGTACTAGGGATTGAACTCAGGGGCAGTCAGTCACTGAGCCACATCCCAGCCCTATTTTGTATTTATTTAGAGACAGGGTCTCACTGAGTTGCTTAGCGCCTTGCTTTTGCTGAGGCTGGCTTTTTTTTTTTTTTGTATTGGGGATTGAACTTAGGGGTACTCAACTACTGAGCCACATCCCCAACCCTATTTTGTGTTTCATTTAGAGACAGGGTCTCACTGAATTGCATAGCGCCTGGCCATTGCTGAGGCTGGTTTTGAACTCGCGATTCTCCTGTCTTAGCCTCCCAAAGTGCTAGGATTACAGGCATGTGCCACTGTGCCTGGCCTCCTGGCCATTGCTGAGGCTGGTTTTGAACTCGTGATTTTCCTGTCTTAGCCTCCCAAAGTGCTAGGATTACAGGCATGTGCCACTGTGCCTGGCCTTGAGGCTGCCTTTGAACTTGGAATCCTCCTGCTTCAACCTCCCGAGCCACTGGAATTACAGGTGTGTGCCACCTCACCCGGCCTCTACCCCTGTTCTTTAAGATATTTGTTATCTTCTTATGCTTATTTAACTAATGGTGAGAAATTGATTAACCATCTAGGTTCCCTTATGTGCTATTTCGACTAGAGCAGTTGCAGAGTGTGACTGCTTTCAGGATACAGACTTACAGAGTATCACAGAAAATAAGAAGCACTGGTATGAACATTAGGAACCAGATGAGGACTCAAAAGAGAATATTGAACTTCATGGGAACTCAAAGTGATAATTAATTAATCAGATAATATGTTCTGTGTGCACTTTAAGTCCTTTTCCCTTTTTTTCCCTTACACTTAGAGAGTATATCTGTGCCTTTCTCAGTGTTGTTAGGCTGTTGCAGTTTTTTTTTCTTTTTTGGTATTGGGGATTGAAACCCATATGCACTGTACCACTGAGTTACATTCCCAGCCTTTAAATTTTTTTTTTTTTTTTTTTGGTACCGAGAATGAACTCAGGGGCACTTGATCACTGAGCCACATCCCCAGCCCTATTTTGTGTTTTATGTAGAGACAGGGTCACTGAGTTGCTTAGCGCCTTGCCGTTGCTGAGGCTGGCTTTTGAACTCGTGATTCTCCTGTCTCAGCCTCCCTAAGTGCTGGAATTACAGGCTTGTGCCACCGTGCCTGGCTTAAATTTTTTTTTTTTTCCAGATATGTTTTACTAAGTTGCTGAGGCTGGCCTCAAGCTTGTGTTCCTCCTGCTTCAGCCTCCTGGGTAGCTGGAATTACAGGTGTGCACCATTGTGCCTGTTGTGCTGTTGCTTCTTAAACCCCCTTTTGTCTTTCCCTCATTGATGTTGGAGTAAGGTGGTGGTGAATAAATCAGTGATTTATCTGGTCATGTCACAGTAGGTCTTTGTTCATACCTTTGGGCATTAAGGCAGTCTTAGAGTCACATAACTTGCTTTTTTTTTTTTTTTTTAATATTTTTTCAGTTGTCAGTGGATCTTTTTTTTATTTGGATGTGGTGCTGAGAATCGAACCCAGTGCCTCACACATGCTAGGCAAGCACTCTACCACTGAGCCACGACCCCAGCCCCTTGCTTTGCCTCTTGATCATATCTCCCTTCACTGTGATCGTTAGTCAGTAATACTGCTCAAATAGCAATTTCTATAAATAGGAATTTAGAGTAGTTTACAAAATTATACCAGCCAGAAGGTTTAATTTAGCTTTAATGAAAAGACTTTCCTATTTTTCTATTTCTTTGGTTTGATAGCAAAGGATTTTTTTTAATAGGATCATAAATTATGGATGGCAAAGTTAGTGAAACCAATCTGTGTCTTTTTTTTTTTTTTTTTTTTTGGTACTGGAGATTGAACTCAGGGGCACTCGACCACTGAGCCACATCCCCAGCCCTATTTTTTTTTTTTGAGACAAAGCCTCACTAAATTGTCCAGGCTGGCCTTGAACTTGCAGTCCTCCTGCCTTGGCCTCCTGAGTTGGTGGAATTAT
>PVHX01024407.1:0-24080 GCA_004024805.1 Geosciurus inauris
AATGGGTAAAGTGTTACAAATGGGAATTTAAGAGAGATACTAAGGAGGTAGAACCTGCAATACCAGGTTACCCCACTGATACAGGGTCAGAGGAAAAGGAAGATTTGGGAGAGAGCCCAGGTTCCTAGCTTGGTTGAGATATTTGATAGATCCAGACAGGAGTACGGTATAAGAGACACTGTTAATCACCAGTGTGCTGAGAGGAGATCAACTTTGGATTTATTTAATTTTAGGTCGCATGGGGAGTTGGGGTAAAACTATCCATAATATGGAGTCATTTGAACTAATGACAGCATTGGAGAACTTGGAAGTTGTCACAGTATAAATAGTAGTTCTTTTCTACACTTTCTATGTGGCTTGGCCCTATCATATTTCAAAATTATTATCTCCTTTTAGAAGTCTTCCCTGACTTTTCAATCTCTGTTTCTTCCATATTACTCTTGGAGAGCATTCTGTTCTTATATTTCATAGTAATGATCACTGTTCATAACTACATATTTATATTATCTTCCTCTTCACTAGAATGTAATTTCCATGTGAGTGGGATCACAACTGCCTTTTTCACTTTCAAATACCTGCATGTTGACCTAACACATAGTAGATGCTAAAAGAACATTTGTTGAATGGATGCATGAAATCAGTGGAGCAAATCCCTGGAAAGAAAACACTAAGGGAGAAAATTAAAGACTATAGGACAAAATCCTAAAGAATTCAAATGGTCTGGAAAAGGAGGTAGAGAAAGACAAGTTAAATAAGGTATGAAGAAACCAGCCATTGGAAGCTACATGGCCATCAAAAGTAATAGAAGTGGAGCTTAAATTGAAGCCACAGCCTTAATACAGAATCCTGAGTTTCCTGCATAAAGCTAGGAACCAAAAAGACCTGCCTAGTTAATGATGAGTCAGGACCCAAGGCCCAGGGGTACAGTATATAAGTGGGCTGAGATTATAATAAATTTGAACTCACATCTGAATTTCTAAACTATTCTGAGAAATTCAAAGAAAAACTCATCTGGAATAAGTAAAAAAAATGCTGGTAGGCAACAAACAAAAAATTATAGAGACATATAACTCTTCTATCCTGGGTTCATGTGTGACTCTTACAGAAAACAATTCTTCTGCTAAAGGTAAGCCCATGGTCAAATTTACAGAACAAGCAAGGAAACAAACTGCATCAGGGCAAGACAGCAGTGACAAAAATCCAGAGTGGTATTCCAGAAATAAGGCAATATGAAAAAGAATTTAACATAAGTATCTTCAAAATATTCAAAGGAACAAAGGAAGGAGTAGAATCCATAAGGTATACACAGACATTGTGAAAAACAGCAGACATACTGATAATGACCAAAGAGAAGTGATAAACTAAATGGATAATATATGTATATATCATTTTATAATATATATAAAATATAGTGCATAATATACAATATAGTATGAGTATATACCAATAAACTCAAGCAAAATCAAATAGTAGAATAAGTCCAGTTAAAGAGGGGAATGAGTTGAAGTGTCCATGGTTTGCAAAGAAAGATGAAGAGATGGAACTAGGAAAGAGAACTAGGAATCATGATGGACAGAATGAAGTGGAACATACACTTAATAGAAGTTTCCGAAGAAGAATAGAGAGATTTAAAGAGATGCAATAACTGAAGGGATAGTGGCTAAATTTCTAGAATTGAAGAAAAATCATTGAACAATTGAAGGACCACAATTAAAGAGGAATGCAGTGAGTAGGGAGATTTATAAATATGTTTTCAGTATATTGTAATACCAGCCAAACCCTGGTTATATCCCTCTAGCAGGAATACCAAAATCTATATAGAGGAACTGCTAGGAATATATAAAACCAGAATGAATTGTGAATATAAAGGAAGAAAGTAGGGATTTTCAGTCAACAATTTTTTGCAAGAATTTTGGCTATGAAGCATAAAAAGGATTGTGCTCATCTAATATATTAATTTATGCCACACCAGTAGCAAAAACAGCTCAGCAATCTCACATGTATGCTTATGTGCAAATGTACTCATAGAGCCAGCAGCATGAACTGGCAGGGGACATTTTTATTTTTTTACTAGAGCATTATAATTATACATAGTATTGGGGTTAATATTGACAAAATCATACATGCAAGGATTTTTTAAAAATTTTTAGTTGTAGGTGGACATAATACCTTAATTTTTATTTAATTGTTTTTATGTGGTGCTCAGGATCAATCCCAGTGCCTCACATATGCTAGGCAAGTGCTCTACCACTGAGCTATATTCCTAGCCCCATGCAAGGAATTTGATTTCAATCCCCATTTCCCCTCTATATTTCCTCCTCTGGCCTCCCTCCCCCATTCTCCCTCCTCTACTCTACTAAACTTCCTTTCTTCCACATATACATAAAGGTGAAATTTCCCTGAATTGAAGGATTATTTGAAGGTATCCCTTCCCCTGAAGTCCTTTCTGTCTTTCAAATATCACCATTAGTGGTGCTTTTTTATAGTTTAATATTAACTCCGTAAAATCCCTGTTAGTTTGAGCCAGTCTGGGTATTGGGGTGTGATCACCTGGCACTGATGGGGGTATCTGATGAACAAGCTGTCTCATTGGAAGGCAGTGATACAGGAAGGGACCATATTAAAGATGGAGAATAATTGAGAAAACATGGAACCTAAAGATTTTTTTCTGGAAGAGCAGGTTCCTATAGGGCCTCATAAAGACTGTGGGCATCTGGGTTAAGGTGCTAGCCTTGCATCATTTCCTGAGGCCTGCCTGGAGTGTGTATACACACATACATGTATGTATGCCTGTATATACTCTATATTTTTTCTTCATGTAGTGAAATAGAGCATTGTTTCCCTTATCAATTCTGTTAAGTGTTTTTTTTTTCCTTCAGACCAAATGATACCAATATTCTGGCAAAGAAAGTAGGTGTTATATTTTAGGATCAGGAAGAGGAATCCAATGAACAGGGAGATTTTAGACATGTTTTCAATATATTCAAATGTCAACCAAATCCTAGTTGTTCCTCTCCAATAGGAATATTCAAATCTACATAGAGGAATTACCTGGCTTGAACAGTTATTTTACTATAATACTTAATTCACTTGTTAATTTAAACTTTATCATCATCAAAATAAAAGTCATTTAATGAAGTTCATATACAAATCTCTGGTCTTCAAGCTCACCAAGGTTATTTCAGGAGGGTGATGGCTGGCTTTGCTGCAGCATACCTGTCAATGTAATTTTAATTTTGATTGGCATCTTTCTAAAAGGATTACTTTTACTAAATCAGGGCTCTGCTGATGGCAGTGGTAAATTGATAGCAATCATACTTTTGAATATCATCATTGACAATGTGTGCTTAATGTGATCAGTGGGGAAAGGAAGACAATCAGTTTACAAGGAAAGATAAAAACCAAATGTTCATTGGAATGTCCACATAGCCCAACAATTTCTCTCAATCCCCAATATGGTCAGGATGCTTCCTAACCATACCAGTAACATTTTATGAGGAAGCACACTTCTAGAGAGGGTTACGATATTAGAGCAACTTATTGTCAGGTGATTCGAAGTAAAAGGATATAAAAATGCAAGTTTTCCTAAGATCATTCATCTGAGAGGAAATAATATGTACTGGTAATAATCTAGTACCAAGAGTCACTTTAGACCTAACTTCCTAGCTCCTTCTAATTCTCCAAAAGTCATCTTTAGTGAGATGTTTCTTTCTGAAGATGAACGCGGTCTCTACCCTCCTGCCCAGTTAGCTGCGCTTCCTTTCAGGGTCCCCCAACACTTTGGACATATGGTACTACTCATTGTGTTTATCACATTTGTGTTTTTATTATTCACTTGTCTTTTCCCTCCATTTAATGCCAAGGGTAGTGACTGAAGAGGCAATAGGAATAGTCTTAAGAACATGGGATCTGAAGTCAGAATACATGCATTTGAATCCTGATTCTTCCACTTTCTACCTGACCACATTCATTACCCTCTCTTTGCCTCAACCTCCTCATCTCTAAAGTGGGGATAAACTCATAACACTGTTGTAAGTATTAAATGAATAAACAAGGATACAATAGAGCCTGGGATAAGGTTACTGCTCTGTAGATTATAGCTATGAGTAGCATAGCATTCTTCAGATCTTAGCTCTGTATTGGGTGGTAGTTGCTGGTAGATCTTGAAAGAATAAGCAAATGAATGAACAAGTGAACAAATAGCCCAGGTCAAACTATTTAACTTCTCTTGCTCCACATATCTTCTCAAAAATGGGATCCTTAGCTGAGCATCCAAGCCTCTGTTATGAAATCCGGTTCTAAAATTGCTGGAGACCATCCGTGGTTGCAAGAGAAGTTATGAAATAAGTTCAATCACTTGATTGTACTTTTAGCTGTCTGTCAGAAGGGAAAAGTGAGAGCAAATTAGAATGGGTACTGGAGAAACCCCTGATTGCAAAAGGATAGTCATGGGCTTCCAACCATGGAAGTAAATACACTGTGTGTAATATTTTTCTCTCTTTTGGCTGAACTCAAGCTTCCTGTAGCTGAGAGCAGATGGCACAAAAAAGCTTACAATGTGGAAAGCCAGCTTTCCCTATATGAAAAGAATTGAGAGAATGGGGAGTGCTTCTACTTCTTGTCTCTGCTAAGTAATAATTGAGATAGAGGAGTAGAAGTGTCCTTTGGGTCTATGTCATTGCAAAGGCCCAGATTACCTGATTCAGAATACATCCTAGTGCCAAAGTATTTCCCTGAGCTGGGAAACCCCAGAACAACAGTAAGCAATGATTTGTAATCACTTAATTTTAGTGAGAAAATTAGCAATGTGTTCTTTTTAAGTATTGCCCTAAGAGGCTATTATTAAAAGTGTTGTGAACTTTTAACTCATAACAATGTATAAATCATCTTTATTCTTGTTTATTTTATAATTCCTTTTTGTTAAAGAAAGGAAAACAACACCACTGAATTGAGAACATGTTGTGTCTCATCTTTTTCAGTTACCCCAGCCAAGAAATAGCCATATCCAGGCACCACTGTTCAGCAACCCAATTCCAGACCCTGTGCCAAAGAGAAAAGAAGTCGTATTTAACAGGCTGGCCTTGTACATATAAATTGTATTGGCTGAGGATCCTTAGTTTAAATACTGGCACTGCCACTTGTGTACTTGCCAAGGAACCACAGATACATCATTTAGTCTTTCTAAACCTCATTTTCTTTGCCTCTAAAATGGCAATAATGATAGTACCTACCTCACAGGTTGTTTTAGAGGAAGTAATTTTCTAAAACTTAACAATAATAACTTGTCCAATAATAACCATAGAATTTATTGAATATTATTACTATTTGAAATCCTAGTTTTAGGAAAAATCTAAAGCAGATCGAAGAGTTTAAAAACCATCCATGACATCTGCACAGTTCTCAGGTGGGTCATGGACCCATTGTTCAGACTCCTACAGATTCTGGAGAACAATATTTCCTCCAAATTCTGCAGGTTCTCCTGCACAAATCCTAGTCAGGTGTCTTAAAAGAGAAGTGTTAAGACTCTTAACTCCAAGAGAGCACTGAAGTTTTTTCCCATTAACTCTCTGATTCTCTAAAAATTGAAATCTCTTGATAGGAAATTAGTAGCAACAGTGCCATTGGCAAATAGGAAATCAATCCAGTGTTCTTTATGCTTTTTTTGAGCCCTGCACTATATGGTAAATAATAACACACATGAAGTCATTAGCAAACACTGCATTCCTTTTCCCAAATCCTGAGTTTAGATCACCTGCTTCCATTAACCTTATTGCTCAAAACATCTTAGGTCCAAAAATATTGGATTGTCTGCTTTTGCTTCAAATCCTCCATCATTTTTCCCCAGTTTTTCATTTAGATTAGTTAGTTCACTAGGCAAGAAATGAAGCCAATGTTAGAGATATTTTGCCTCTGAATCTTGCAGATTTGTAGTCTGCCATAAATGTTCATCATCAAAACACCTCATTTATGTTTGTTAGCCTCTAGTCAGTTCATTAAATAGCAACTTTTCTTCCAAGATCTTCAAATATTGAATCAAACTCATTTAGAGAAACTGATGCTTTTATCAGTTCTGGATATTCAGTCACCACAGAAGCAACCTATATGGTAAGGAGTAAATATATTGTATATACAATGTGTTTTCCACAATTTGAATGAGAGAAAGTTTGGAAAGTGAATGTGACTGCCTTGACCCTTGTGCTCCAAGTTCATCCAATATGATCTTCCAAGGACAAAGGCACTTGCTGTCTCCATGTGCAATTAAGCTTTCTCAGTAATGGTGTGGCTCCCCTTTTCCCCTTTCCCCTTTCTTTGTGACCACATTTTGGTTGTGGGTCATGGGTATATAAATAGTAGTGTAGTTTTGTGACAGATTGAGAGCTGAGTGAAATCAACCCACATAGCCACCTAGATGGATCAAGTTTCCATTATATTCCTAAAAACATCTACAGAAAGAAAATCAGTAATCAATTATGGTATTTAACAACCCTTACTGAAAAGAATGTTTTCCTCCTACAGAATGTAAATCTCCACATATTGAAGCTTAAGCTCATTTCCTTATGTTCTCTCCTTATGATCAAGAGAGGAACTTCCACCCCAGCAAGCTGCTATTTCTCTTCAGGTTTTCTTGATTAAATGGCCAAGCGGGTAATCACAGGCCTTGAACTCTCAATGTTGTAGCTGCCATGGCTAATTAAATGGTCAAAAGCTGAACTCATAGATATGATTAATACCATGAAGGTGTTTTATGGTTTTAATGTTCATAAATTATGACTGAACAATGAAATTTTTATGTGGGTTATAGGATTTTTCTTCTTAAGAATCAGAACTAATCAGTGTTTTCTCAATTGATTTTAAATATAAATCAGAGGTGGCTTCAGTAAATTCTCTAACAAGTATTTAGAGAATGATCTCAGCGGGAAGACATAATAAAGACCATCTCAGTGCAATGCAAACCTAGGGTCCCATGACTTTTCATTCTGAATGCGAATCTGGAGAGCCAATCAATTTATTAAAATTGGTTCTGGAGACCATTGTTTCTGAAGTCGAACTCCCCCAAATGATCTGACTGAGAAAGACTCTTTGGCAGTTAATAAACATGTCAGGTCATGTTACAGGATACATTTGTCACTCTTTTTGTCACTGAAACTCCAGTGTGACATTGACAGGATTTCCTTAAATTGCATTTTTCTTCCTGCATGGAGTTAAGTGGCATAAACCTATTCTAATGGCTTTTCTCTAATCTCCTCATTTGTACTTCTATCTAGTTGTTTCTCTGGGCTTTTGGACATAATTGGATAGACCACAAAAGGTACTACTTGTTGCTTATTTCTTAAAAAACTCCCCCTGCTGCCTTACTCAGTGAATGAGGAAGAATGAGGAATGAGGAGTGAAGCATCGCTTCACTCCAATGCACTTGAACCTCCCCCCACTGCCTCCCTTTGAGCTCATCATCAGTCCTTGACCTGGGAACTGGACACTCAGAGGCTTTGATGAACTGTTAGTGGATATGGAGAGCAAACTGGCAAGTGGCTCTGATTATGTTTAGCTTCCTGAAGGAAGTGTGTTTGAAATCTCTCATTTTCAGAGTTTCAGAAAGACAGCCACTTACTTCCTGCTCCAAAGGTATTGAAACTGCTCCTGATTAGGCTGTCTGAATACTCTCGTTTTTACTCATCACAGTCACATCTGTTTGGGTTTCTGTCTTTCTCCTGGAGATGTGTCTTGAGAGCAGGTCCCCTTCGTCTCTTACAGCTCATCTATGGCCTGCCAAGAGAGATTGGCAGAGAACGATCAGTGTTCTATGCTCTGATAACTCACATAACTCTTTGAAAAGGATGCTAAAACCTGATTCTCAAAAGAAGCCATGAAGAATGGAGCCAAAGGGACTTTTGTGTTTTTCTTTGGAATCCCATTTAGATTTTATGTTTTGGTAGGGGGTATGGAATGGAAGGGAATGAAAGGATGGGGAGTTTAAAGACAGGAAGATAGGAGGTAGGAGGAATAGGACAAATGAAAAATAATCACAGTCTCCCAGGGCTAAAAGAACTTTAAGAAACAGCTCATCTAGAGGTTTTTGAACATTTTATTTTCAGTAATGGGATCATTTTTATTTTTTATAACAAATCATACAATGGGCCACAGTATATAGAATAGATGAAAGCAGAAGTGCTATGCTTGAAACACTGGTGAGAAAACATATCATGCCCATGTACTTTTAGGGTACTGCAGAATAGAATTTGAAAGACATCAATAATATCTAAGCATTACTTTCAATATGGGAAATCTGAAACCCCCAACAGAAGAAATGACATATTCAAGGTCACACAGTCAGTCAGTGGCAGAGATAGGATTAAACTATATGCCTCCTGCCAGCCAGGCTAAAACTCTTTGGGAGTGGAATTAGAGGAAGGGGCTAAGAATGCATTCTTTCTGAATGTCAAGGAGAGAGCTTGGTGGGCAGTGCAATGGGGATGGAGGCCTAGACAGGAGGAACAAAAGACAGTAGACTATCCAGCCTCAAGGAATTGGAAGCTCAGAGGTGAAACAGAGCATTGAAACTCTGAATCTGGAGGAGATCCAGAAGTTCCACAGCAGACTTGTTAGGAATAAAGCAAGTCAGGAGAAAAGAGGTTTTGCAAATAGGTGTCAAAAGAGAGTTCTCTATTCTTCCAATAAAATGCCATTCTCTTGGTCTGAGGTGGCAATGTGGAAGAAAGAGAAGACAAAATGGGCTTCTCTGGGATGGGCAACCCATCTGTCTTTCAGTATGTCTTCCTCAGATAGATAGGACTCTGGCCCACTTCCCCTTTGAGGGTTTGAGAGTACTTTTCGCACTCATCTCTGAGTTACTAAGCACCTGGGAATAGGAATGAGAGTTAGGAAAGTATAAACTATTTATTTCATTAATAGAGTAGCTGATTAGATAATATGTCTTGGGTAGACCCAAGTTGAAAATGGCCTTTCTCCATTTTCTGTTCTGGACTGAACTGGCCCTGTAGTCACAGGCCTTAGTTATCTTAGTGAAGGAGAGAGAAGAATGCAGATGGTCTAAAGGCAGACAGATCACAGAAGGTTAGAGGGCCCCTTCTCCAGTCTCACCAATAACATGCCATCTATTTTCTTATTCATGGAGATGAATGATGGGCTATAAAAAGGGGACTGACAAGAATATGTCTGGTACCCTCATACTGCTCATTTTTCAGGATTATAAAAGTCAATTGAGGAGAGGCCCATCAATGGGTCCTAAACAACAGTTAAATAGGTGCAAGAAGTTCTGGTGTGCTGTTTCACAGTAGGGTGACTATACATAACAAAAATGTAAAAAGTTAGAAGAAAGGATTTTGAATATTTTCATAGTAAAGAAATTATAAATATTTGAGGAGATCTATCTATCCTGATCTAAACAAACATCACATGGTGCCACATTTATGTGTACAATTTTATGTTTTTGTGCCAGCAGTTAAATATTTAATACAAAACAATTAGGGAGAGGGCTATGGAAAAAGAAGGGCATCCTTAAACACCTGTAGAATCGGTAGGCTGTCAGCTTTGGCCCACTAGCTCCATGAGCTTATGGCATAGAGTTAAATTCTCTGTCAGAAAAAGCTGTGGGTGGTAAATAGGGGTTAGGAACTGAGCAGATGCATTTACATGTTTGTGTTTGCAATTTTGTAATAAGAAGTGTGTGCTGCCCCCAACCCCTGATAATATAATCCTAAAGTCTTCTCTGGGTCTGCTTTCCTCTAATATCCACCTGAGTAGCCATACTAGTGATTCTACAAGCATCCTGAAAATACCTCATGGGTAGTGTTTGAATGAACAAATGGTGAGAGCTCTCTCAGAAGAGGAGTGGAAGAAAAAAGAATGGGAAAGCCTTCCTCATTTTCTCAACACCATCCTCTCATTCTTTCCAGGTCCATATCTTTCCTGAATCAAAACTACTTTGTGCTTTTTTTTTTTTTTTTGGTACTGGGGATTGAACTCAGGGGTACTCAACCACTGAGCCACATCCCCAGCCCTATTTTGTGTTTTATGTAGAGACAGGGTCTCACTGAGTTGCTTTGCACCTTGCTGTTGCTGAGGCTGGCTTTGAACTTGGGATTCTCCTGTCTCAGCCTCCCAAAGTGCTGGGATTACAGGCTTGAGCCACTGCACACCCGGCACTACTTTGTGCTCTTTAGCTTCTTCATGCCTTTTCTGGCTTAAGATTCCAAGAAAGAAACAAGAGTAGGAAAACAAGGGCCCTTGGGGTGGGTGCTCAACAGAAGGCACAAACAGGCAGCATGAGCAAGGGCCTCTTTAACTGCATCCACACCCCAAGAATTTGATCCTGGTCAAAACTTCTGACTCCTCTTTGGTGAGGTTATTTCCCTTCCTGGAATTTAAACCAACAATTGCCTACATTCAGAGCCGGGAAACATCTGGTTCCCTTCAGAGTTGATAAGGGTAGCCTTCTTCTTCACAGCCTCTGTGAAGCAGGAGAATCTACAGAAGGTTCAGGTGATTCAGCTCTGATGGGCTGAGGAGCCTGAGCTTGTTGGGAGGTCAGGCAAGAAAAAAGGACTGGAGTCTTGGGGATAAGCTGTGCATTTGTTTTTGCATCTACCTCAATTCTGAAAAGATCTGGAAAGGAGGAGGAAGGAGTCCAGTAAAGAAAGTGTAACTCTACGATAGAGCAGTCCTACTATTTGGGACTTCTGCTTGGCCTCAGAAATCAAGTAAAATAGTAAAAGAACTGTGTCTGTTTGAAGGTAGAGATGTCGACAGACCCTTCTCTTCACTGCGTCCTTGGCCTCAAAATCCCTTCTTTCTTCTCTTGTTTACAGTGTAGGTCAGAACTTGCGAATAGAGTGAAGCCAGAAAGAGCCACACGGGATTCCAGAATTGGGGCGGGGGGTGCCTGAGCTTGAGGAGCAGATAAAAGGAAGAAATTAGGAGACTGGAGATGGGCCAGAACTTAAATAAAGACATTTCCCAAATAATGCCTATGGTCCAAGACCCACCTCTCCGCTTGGATCCCAAAGTCAAACCGACAGCCGAGGGGGCGCCGAAGAAAAACAGAGTTCGGACCGCACAAATTGGCATGAAATGAAAAGTCAGCAAAAACCACTGGGTGGCAGCGTGGTGTGCGGGCGCAGCGCTGCAGTGCCTGCTGCTGCCTCTGCCGCGGGGGCTGAGCCCGTCTGGGAGCCCTGGCCTCCTCTCCTGAATGGCTACAAGTGTCGCCAGGCAAAAATACCTCAGTGGGGGTGGGGGTGTTGGTGAGCCTGAGCCTGGGGCTGGGGGTCTGGTGAACTTCCAGGGCCTCCAGCCCGAGCGCAATCTGGCCCGCTAAGAGTCAAACACTAAGAGAACACCCCCACCCCGCTCCTCCCTGCATCCAATCGCGGAGCAAACCCCCGCTCCTTCATTCCAGCTACCTCATCCCGGTGCCTCCTCCATCACTGTTTCCTCCCGAAGCTCCTTTCGGGAAAAGGAGAAGAGAAGGTTTAGGGCCATGGGGCAGAGCCCAAGCCCCTACAGGTGTTAGCCGGAGCGGCCCGCCGGGGACTTGGGGGGTGGGGCGGGTGGGGGCGGCAGCGGCCCAGAGCCAGGAGGCTCCGCGTCGGGAGGGAGAGAGGGAGGGGCCGCCGAGGGAGGGGGCCGCAAGGAGGCCTTTGCGCTCTTCGGGAGGGTGCCTGCAGCGACTGAATTCCTGTGCTGCGACTGTGCCGCGCCCAGAGCAGCAGCAACAGCGAGGATGCGAGGCCATTACCTGTTTGATCCCAGCCGGGAAGCCGGCACGGGCCAACTTTTCCCGATTATCAGGCCAAGAAGTTGCAAGGACTAGTGGAAGACTCGGAGGGGCCAGGGCCAGGGCGCGCTCCCCCGCGCCGCCTCCCCCCCTCCTCGCTCCGGCCCCCGCGCTCCCGGCCTCTCCCGCCTGCGCGCTCTCCCTCCGCCTGCCCGCCTCCCTCCTCCGGCCCCCTCCAGCGGCACAGGGCGGGGGGGTGCCGCGAAACTCCGACCTGAGCCACTTGGACTCGCACAGTGTCCTCGGGGCTCAGGGGCCGAGCGCACGCAGTCGCGCAGCTCTGTCTCCGCCTGCCAGTCTCGCCTGCGATCCCGGCCCGGGGCTGTGGCGTCGGCTCGGACCCAGGCAGCCAGCAGCCCGCGCGGGAGCCGGACCACCGCCAGAGGAGCTCGGACGGCATGCTGAGCCCCCTCCTCGGCTGAAGCCCGAGTGCGAAGAAGCCCGGGCAAGCGCAGGCTAAGGAGACCAAGGCGGCGAAGCGCGAGACAGCGGGAGAGCAGCGGAGGAGAGGAGGAGGCGAACCCGGCGAGGGGCACAAAAGTAGTGGTGGTGGTGGGCGTCGTGGCCATGGCGGCGGCTATCGCCAGCTCGCTGATCCGTCAGAAGAGACAAGCCCGCGAGCGCGAGAAATCCAACGCCTGCAAGTGTGTCAGCAGCCCCAGCAAAGGCAAGACCAGCTGCGACAAAAACAAGTTAAATGTCTTTTCCCGGGTCAAACTCTTCGGCTCCAAGAAGAGGCGCAGGAGGAGACCAGGTCGGAAGGGGCTTTAGCAATTTTCGGGTTTTTTCCCCCGTACTTTATGAGTGTGGAGGGGGTTGGAGGGCGGGTATGGAAGCGTAGGGGAGTTGTATGTAGCCCATATTGTGCGGATGAGGCTACCTAGCCAATGTGCGTGCATTGCAAGGCGATTGCTTTCTTGCCTTCTTCGTAACAGTAAAGGGCTTGCTGCATTGCAACTGCCCTGGGACAGGCGCAGAGCCTGGGTGCATACCTTGTCCAGGAGGCGCGCCATCAGCTTCAGACGTGTCACATATGTGTGTGCATGCCCGGTGGGCTCTGGGAAGGCGTGACCCAGACATGGCTATCTTGTGTGTGGCGTTGAAATTGCAGAAGTGGAGCTGGGCAGACACCATTGCCTGCTCCCCCAGGAAAACCCAGGGAATCCCTCCCTTCCTGTATCACTGCCTGTCAGACCCTTCCCCTACACTTTCCGCCCCCCAAAGGATATGGGCTTCCGCTGTCTAGGCATTCCATTTCTTTGATTACTTTTATGCTTTTCGGGACAGACTTGACTTGTGGTGCAGCTTTCAAATGTTTGCGGGAGGGGAGGTAGGATTTCTAGAACCTTGCGGCAAAGAGCTTAGTGATCTGGTTAGACTAGTAAAACTATGGTTACTTCGTGTTAAAAGGCAAGATCGAAGAGGGAATTTAAACTCATAGCTAGATTGTGGGTCCTTTTGAACCATTTCAGTGAGAAGAGTAGCGCGATATTCTGGTGACTGGATAATTCAGACAGCTCTAGGTGTCAGGTTGCGTCAAGGTAGACCTTCAGGGGAACAAGCAGTTTGTCATTCTTAACCAAATGAACGTTTTGCAGTATTTTCTTACCTTTTACTAGATTAATATTATAGCAAATCAGACTTACTCATCGATCTGTTATTTCTTTATGTGTTCTACACACCCCTGAATGGAATCAGCATATGTCTTCTGTTTGTACAAAGTTTGGAATGCGTTAGCTGTAAATTAGGCTTGTTCTAAAGAGGCTTAAGCGGTTGCAAAGTATGATTATGTGGCTGGAATAATCACATAAATATTTCAGTGCAGGTGTCTGTATTCAATAAAAGCAAATTTCGGATAACATGGCTGTTATTGGTAAATTAGGCTCTTGATTAATCCATGGTGATTCAAAATTGAAAATTATTTTAATTAAGAACCCATGTTGTTGGTAATCATATTTCTGATATTAAATCTGAAAATAAGTATGAACTAATTTTCTTTCCTCCCCATCAACAAGAAAACTTGCTCTTCTCACATCCATTTTGCTTAACAGTAATTAATGATAGGGCATGATGATGGGTGTTTTATCCTCCCTCCCTATTTTGTAGGGAAGCCTCAGTTTTCTAACTACAGATCCTTTGATGGGTTCCAGGTTATTTGTGAATTTTTAACATTCTTAGAACAGAGGGGATTATTTATTCAAATTATGGCAATTCTGAAGGAAACCTTTGCTAGTGGGTTTTTTTTTTGGCCCCTGGTTGGCAGACAACTCTAAATCATCCTTATACTTCTTCTCCTTGCACATGAAAAACAGCACATTGTTAAAAAGGCAGAATATACCATTTGCCAACCCATTTGAATGTTCAGTCAGACATTGTAAGCCAAAGGACAAGCTATGAGAAACTGTGGATGCTGTCAGAAGCTTTAGGGCTTTACCAACGTTCCAATACTCCAAGGTAGAAATGAAATGTTTCTTCAGTAGAGAAACATGGAGATTTAGTCTGAAACTTGGAATTTGTTTTCTTTCTTCCAGAGGATTCTTTAAACATGTAATTCGAGCCTTTGCACTAGAATTTGCAAAGGAGATTAGAATTTTGAATTGAGTCTTTTCAACTACATAAGCACAATCTATCAATTGATCCAAACCATTGTTCTCTTTGCAGAGCCTCAGCTTAAGGGTATAGTTACCAAACTATACAGCCGACAAGGCTACCACTTGCAGCTGCAGGCAGATGGAACCATTGATGGCACCAAAGACGAGGACAGCACTTACAGTAAGTGACCACTAAATAAATAGTATCATATGCCAACATATTGTTGACTTTGTGTTCTTTGTATTTACTTTTTCAGCAAAGAACCCTCGCTAAATCCTTAGGTGAATGTAAAATATGATCACACCACATAATCCTGTTTACACAGGTTCACCTACAGGAAGTCAAACATGAAAATATCTAAAATAGTGAACTTGAGAAAATAATGTTGACACCATCTGAAGAATGATCCAAATGTCATCTCCATGGTAATCTAGATAGATTTATGGCTGTCCTTTAGATTTTATTACTTTTTTCCCCACAGAAAATTGACTCACCCACACACCGATCCTGAAATAGCATGTTATCTCTACTCTTAAGAACTGGTCTTATCCCAAGAGACAGGAGTGGTTTCATACCATGAGAATTCATCATTTCAAGCTTTCACTCCTGCTCCCCTCTCCACATACACACTGATAAACCAGAGACTAATTGAGACGTTAATGTGGAGATAACCTCCACAGGTGGGTGAAGGATTTCTTTTAGTACTTCATTTAAATTTTTTGTTGTAGATGGACACAATACCTTTATTTATTTATTTTTTTAAATGTGGTACTGAGAATTGAACCCAGTGCCTTGCACATGCTAGGTGAGTGCTCTACCACGGAGCCACAACCCCAGCCCTAGTGCTTTATTTTTAACCATGGTTTAAGTAAAGACCAAACTGGAGACTATAGTGGTAAACCTAAATGGGAGCACATCAAAAATAACACCCATTTCATTTCTAATTATTGAAAAAAGGTAATTTCAAGATGTTATATAACCTTTGATCACGGATGTTTGGTTTATTTAGAATAATAAAAACAAAAACACATAGTTCAGCCTTCTCTTCCGTATGATGATTGGTGTTTTCTTGTAGTTTACAGATTTCTGCAGACCTATTGAATGCTCCATACAGCTAAAACACTTGGTTTTCACAGTTCATTCTCTGCTCTTCAATTTGTTTTGAATTTCCCTCAGACATTGATAATTTCTAGAAATATTCCCATTGTCAGCTGAGAAAACAGCCGAGGAAAGAAGGCCTTGCTCCTAAGGAATGCTCTGCAGCTTTTGAAGAATTTGTGTGGCTGTAGACAGCAAAGTCATAGACAGGGGTCCTGGTGTTAAGGATTAAAAAGTTTCATGCCCTTTAGGAATGCTTCCTGGGCTGATGGCATAGCTGTGACCTCAAGAGGAAGTCACCTTTAATTACCCTTGAAGAAAGCTCTGTTGGTTCTGAGGATAAAGAATCTCCAAGCCAGGCAAGGTGGCGCAAGCCTGTAATCCCAGCACTTAGGGAGGCTGAGACAGGAGAATTGAGTTCAAAGCCAGCCTCAGCAATGGCGAGGTGCTCAGCAACTCAGTGAGACCCTGTCTCTACATAAAACACAAAATAGGGCTGGGGATGTGGCTCAGTGGTTGAGTGCCCCTGAGTTCAGTCCCCAGTACCAAAAAAAAAAAAAAAGAATCTCCATTTCAAATGACTCTTCCTGTTTTACAAAATGCTGTCACTGCTGTGATCTTAAATTTTATAATGAATCTTAGTTTCGGCTTTCTGTATACTGTTCTATTTAAAGTAATTAGTTAACTGTAACTTGGACCTTTACTAGTATCAAATAACAGATATTACCACTGTAATAAACTATTTCCCCAAATGACTTGTAGAGATTGCTGTTTGGGTAAGAAATTAAGGGCTATAAGGTACTTTGTTTTCCAGAGTGCCTCATGAAAATGGGTCTGTTGGGCACTATTAAAGGGAAGCTCATGATTAGCTACCAATGAGCCCTTCCCAGTCAAGTTTTCTCCCATTTATATTTAATCTCTTCTCCAGGTCCAAATCAGAAAAGAAATATTTTGGATCCAGTGTTCACATGCGTTTCCTGAAAAGGAATTTACAAAAAAAAGATGATTCATTATGCTGTGTCTTACTAACAGCTATATGCCAAACTCATCAAGATAACACTCTATGTAAGCTTTTTAGGAGATACATGCCGCACGTGCTCACACACACAGACAAATCAAGGCTCCAAGTCTTACTATGGATCTTTAAATCATGGAGTGGGTTTTACTCTTCTGTCCCTATGTGTGCAATAGCTCCAGGCTTTGGTTTTCTTATAACTATTGACTGATACACATAGCCTTTATGTATACTAATGATATTGGAAGGCTTTTAGATAACAGTCTGATAAGGAGAATATGCATTTAGGCAGATTAAAGCAAAGACAGGTAAGTCAACAAAGGTAAGTATTAATATCTCTAATGTGATGCATACAGATGGAAATTATTTCAAAGGAAATAGCACTTCAGTGGGACTTGGCTCTACCCTTGATGCTGAGTAACCAGAAGCTAGAGAGCTAACTTAGCTTCCCTAGTAAGAATATCATGCAGCATAAGCCATCATGAAACAAGAGTATTTAATGACTGAACTGATCTGTCACAATGGAATCTTGTCATCCAAATTTACTTCGTTTTCTTCTAAACCCAAGCAATTTTCCTGGCATCATCATCATCATCATTATTATTATTATTATTATTATAATACTGGGGATTGAACCCAAGGACACTTAACCACTGAGCCACATCCCCAGCCCTTTTTATTTTTTATTTTGAGACAGGGTCTTGCTAAGTTGCTGAGGTTATCTTTGAATACATGATCTTCCTGCTGTAGCCTCCCAAACCTCTGAGATGTGAGGTGTGCCTGGCACTAATTTTTAACTAATTATTTAAATGAGTGGAACAAGAATCCAAATTGTTTTTTGTCAGTGAGCACCACTCATTTATAGAGTATTTCCTTAATACGTATTCCAATATTAACATTTATGTTTTTCTTTTCCTAATTTTTTACCATAATTTTCTCATTTAGTTCAATTTAATTTTATGTTATTTTAATTCTGATATGAAAAGCAAGATCATGATAAAACAAATCATTTCATGTTTACCCAGACATATTCATTCCTAAAAGCATGTTTGATATCACACATTTAAGCCTACCTTATGTAGATTTATTACAATGGTAAATGTCAGTCCAAGGAATTACATCATGAGCAAATCAGCCATTATAAATTATGTATTTTCCCCTGAAAAGGAAAAAATGATAGGCATTTTATGACTATGGTACAATAAAGACTATTTTTAAGGGATAATTTGCCCTTTCTCTTCAAATCTACTATAGTGTTACCAGTTCAGTGTGTCATGTCTTTCCAATCTACATTAAAATATGCATTTATTAATTATTGTCTTTTGCAAAATGGACTTTAACTCAACTGATGTAAAAGCATGGCTTCACTGCCAGCTTCTGCAAACACTAAGTATGTGCACAGCTCCGAGAAAATGATCCCTTCAGGGTAGAATGTGTTTTTGTGTAGACACAACACAGAACAAATAAGAACCAAGGAAGCTTCTATTTGTTACAAACTTCTTCAAAACTTTAGCTGAAATTGAAAAAGTGATTTTAGATCTTTAATGAATGTGTCTTAGATGCACAAATAAAATCAAGTCCTTTCTTCTCAAATTGAGAATGTCTTCATCCTGATCAAAATAGTGTCTTAAATCCATGAAGAAGTACTTCAGATTTAGAGAAACCAAGGCATATAGGAGGGTAGTGACCCTGTCCAAGCTTACCCCTAATATAATTTCTTTGCATTTTTTTCTGGAAAGACTACCCCTTTAGACACATTTGAAGCCAACACAGTTTATGATCTGTCTTGAATGTCTAAGTAGAGGAAAAGATTGGACTAGTATGAGCAGGACTCTAGCATTTGCTGTTCAAGTTTTTTCTTGGAATACTGGGGTTTTTTGTTTTTGTTTTGGAATCAGACTTCATAAAAATATGTAGTACATAGTGAAATTTTTATTTTCTACTGCACAGTTAATCCTATTATTCAGGTAGGATTGCTGATGTCATTTGCTTCTCTTCCTCCTGCAGTTGTCCAATGTTTTAAATTTAAGCATTTTAATGTTATTAAAACCCAAATCAGGGTTGCTCAGTGGTAGATCACTTGCCTAGCATGCACGAGGCACTGGGTTCGATTCTCAGCACCACATATAAATAATAAATGAATAAAATAAAGATCCCTCAACAACTAGAAAATAATTTAAAAAAACCCAAATCAGAGGGTGGTTGTGGTACAAGGCAATCAAGTCAATCTCAATTTCTCTCTCCATTTCCCTTTTTCTCCCCAACTCTGTTTCAAGCTGCACCAAGAAAACTAAAAAAGGTCTGACAATATTGTCAAATATAATATTCTAGAAATTTGAAATTCTGAATTTCATTTATAGTTCTACATCATCAATTAGCATGATCAAACTCATTTTCAGACATATCCTTGTGTTACAGTTATCAAGAAATATGTAGTGATTAAGGTTTTCAAACCAAACCTATATGAAAGCTTTTGTTTGCTTTTTTTTTAGATATCAAAAAATTTTAAACTATGGGCTTTTATATTATGGAATTGTGATCTACTACTTCCCTCAAATATATTATATTTTCACCATATAGTTTGCTATCAATCCACAAATGTGTATTGAACACCTTGCTGTGTGCAAGGCATGGTCAGTAAGAAATATGACGTATAGATGACATTCCTGAAGATATCAGACTTCTTGCCTGTGCATTACATTGTCAACTCTAACATGAGATCCTAGCTTGTAATCTGCGCAATTACTTTCCTTTATCTCACATAACGGAAGGACACAGCTTTTAATACTTTTAATACAGTGAACACTGAATAAAATGCCATCAGTGGCATGTGGTAGGAACACTTGTATTTTGAATTGTACAATATGTCCTAACCCCTCTTTGGTAACACCCTGATTTTTAAGAGAAAGATATACTGTAGGCTCACCAAGGAATACTTAGATCCTCATTAATATTTTTCATTCGTATTAGTTTACCTACTGCAGCAGAATATATATGCACAGAGAAAAGTGATCCCCCCAAAACCTGTTTTTACCCATAAATTGATTTCTTTACATTCATGTGCACAAAAATAACAGACCAATTTATCATCGTTGAGAAAATTACAAAACAAGGCAAAAATCGTCAACATTGGTCTATGACTCCTGAGCGAAAGGTGCATAGGCTATTTTCAAAAGATGTGTGTGGCAAGCACTACGTTTTAAAAATGTACTGTTTTATTTTTATTCACAGTGTGGGAGGGAGTAGACAGCTGGTAGTAGGAGGACACCCACTGGTTGTCTCCAGTGAGTGGTGTGTGGTTGTGAGGAGAGCCTGGGTGTAAGTTTCACGCAACCAGACCTTCAGACGGGGGCAATGAAGGCCTCATTGGCACCAATCAGCTGCCCACTTGCAACTCTTTTGCAGAAAAAAATAAAACAATAAAATTCACCTCTTTCAAATTCACTATTTTTATTCCTATAACCTTTGCTCTTAAAGACTAAAAGTTAGGAGCCCTCTCAACTCTATCCAGGAAAATGTCAGCTCTTTAAGAAATACTACTCTGGGAATATAGGACTGCAAAATGTCTTTTTCACAAAACCTAGATTTATTTGGGGGTTTCTGCATTGGAAACTATACAGATAATTTAGATGAGGATGTTGGAATAGTATTTAAAAGTCTAAGAATCTCTCTCCCCAACTGGTAGATATTAACTCTGCCTGTGCAGATTTCAGCAACTACCTAGGGAGCAGTTTGAAACCTTACTTTGTGGAGGATGACACTGTTTAATATACAGACCAATTCCTGGAACTAGATCTCCCCTAGAAGCATCAAGATTCCCCACTTCCAATAGTGTAAATCCCATAGAACTGGGACCAAAATCTTCTATTTCCCCCTTGTATCTAAGAATGTATAGTTATACTTTCCATTAAGTGACTATAACCATAAGTCAAGCATACTAAAAGATAAAATGACTGTATCTAATTATCTATCTTTACCAGTTCACACTACTTTTGGAGAACAAGATAGTCCTGCTAGAAATATTAAAAGCTATGAAATCCAGAATATTAATGTTGTTTTTACATTCTTTTAAATTTCAGCTCTGTTTAACCTCATCCCTGTGGGTCTTCGAGTGGTGGCTATTCAAGGAGTTCAAACCAAGCTGTATTTGGCAATGAACAGTGAAGGATACTTGTACACCTCGGTAAGCCTCTGATTGTGCATGTTTTGACTATTCTAATTTTCATCTGATATGAAATAAAATGTGCTATGTATGTGCATTAGTCAGTTTTCCATCACTGTGACAAAGTACCTGAGAAAAACAACATACAAAGGAAAGATTTATGTTGGCTCATTGTTTCAGAACGCCTGTGGTTTTTTGGCTCTATAGTTTCTAGGCCTTTGATAAGGCAAATATGTTAGAGAGGGTGTGGCAGAGAAAAGCTATTCACTCCACTGTGGCCAGAAATCAGGGTGGTGGGAGGCAGACAGACACTGAGGATAAACCATAGTCCTCAAGGTCACATGTCCAAGGACCTACTTCTTCCCATTAAGCACCAACTCCTAAGTTTCCACCACCTTCCAATAGTCTGTTAGATTATGAAAACTTCAATGGGTTAATAATCAGGTTACAACCCTAATTCAGTCAATTTCCAAAGACCAAATCTCTGAATACTGCCATCTTGGCTACATAAAGCCATATGACCTTCTGGGGAACACTTCAGGTCCAAATCATAATAATGTGTTATCAATACAGGTTTCTGTAATGAGCTGAAGAGTGTTCTTGATGGAAATGTATAATTGGAAGGATAAATTAGTTTCCTGTGAAAATTATATCACTTATTGACTAACCAATGTGAAGCTAACATGTTTAGTATAAAATTAAAGATTCACTGGAAGGTTGTGCATATGGTGTCATTTGCTGCTTTGTAAAACAAAGCCATTTCTTAATGCAGTTAAACATATTTATCCATGTTTACTCCTGAAATAATTAATATCTCTCCCTCAGATCAATTTTAAGACACAAAGACCAGTTCTAGTAATGCTACTAGAGTTTTGTTAACTCTTCAATTAGTACATGATGACTGTCTGCCTATACTTTCAATTTTATCAATTATTATTTCAATTATACAATTTTATGGCGTACAGTATGATAATTCAATATATGTATACAATGTGTAATGGTCTAATCAGGATAATGAATATTTCAATTTTCTTAACCATTTAAAATTTTCTGATGAACACATAATAGCTGTACATATTTATAGAGTATGGTGTACTGTTTCAATGCATGTATATAATATGTACCTATCAAAGCAAAATAGTTTGTATTTCTATCTCAGACATTATTTTGTATTTGGAGTCTTTGAATTCCTCTCTTATTCATAAAACATACAGTTTAAGTACCATTTTCTGTCAAGCACAGTTTAACCTCTCCTTACATACAAATTCCTGCTTGACTTTTTCTTACAAGTTTGGAGTGCAAGAAGTGAAAAATGGAACTTTTTGTAGGTGAATGTAGAAGGAATATAGGCTACAATTCAATCAGGAACATGAGGCCAAATTAAGCTTTTTAACAAATGTTTGACATTTAAATATGAAGCAAAACTGGTAAAGTTCCAGAGTTAGGATTTCTTTCATCTCAGTAGATCTAGTTTCAGATTACAGGAGACCATTTAATATATGAATTATTTTGTTTTTATTTTGAATTCTTATATTTTAATGAAAAGGCAGGATTTTTGTGATTTGTTTTTTATTTTTATTTTTAAATTTACATATTCTAATTAGGTATACATGACAGCAGAGTGCATTTTGATTCATTGTACACAAATGGAGCACAACTTTTCATTTGTCTGGTTGTACACAATATAGAGTTACAACATATGCGCAGTCATACATGAACCTAGGGCATTGTTGTTCATCTCATTCCATCATCTCTCCTGCTCCCATGTCCCATCTCCTCCCTTCCCTCTCCTTTGACCAAAGTTTCTCCATTCTGCCCATGCCCCCTTCTCCATTATGGATCAGCATCCACTTATCAGAGAGAACATTCAGCTTTTGGATTTTGGGGATTGGCTTACTTTGCTTCACATGATGTTCTCTAACTCCATCCATTTACCTGCAAATGCCACAGTTTTATTCTATTTTAATGCTGAGTAATATTCCATTGTGTATATATACCACATTTTCTTTATCTATTCATCTATTGAAGAGCATCTAGGTTGGTTCCACAGTTTATCTATAGTGAATTGACCTGATATAAACATTGAAGTGTCCGTGTCACTGTAGTATGCTGTTTTTAAGTCCTTTTGGTATAGACCAAGGAGTGGGATGGCTGTGCTAAATGGTGGTTCTATTCCAAGTGTTTTAAGGAATCTCCATACTGCTTTCTAGATTGGTTGCACCCAATTGCAGTCCCATCAGCAATGTCTGAATGTCCCATTTTCTCCACATCCTCACCAACACTTGTTTTCTTTAAGAGGAAGAAAATTGTTTGTCAAACTGCCCACCAGCTTGCCTTAAAGGAGATTATTATTATGACTCTAGGAATCTATTCCTGAAATGGCAGATAAAACACCTGCCCCCACTCTTGCTCTCTTCTATTCTATGAATTAATTTACAAGTCCATAGAAGGATTCTTGGAAGACATGGTGGAAACCCATGCTTTAATTCTGTTTCTCAGAGGCCACAATAGGAAAGAGGAGAGAAAAGAGTTAGGTACCCAAAGGGCTTATGTATTTGATTAACCCAAGTGGTCCTTTTCATGCAATGAGAAAAGATTTTGATAAAAAGATAATTATCAGCATATACTTCAAATCCTGGCCACTATCAGCTTTCCTATCAAGCCATTTCAATCTTCTCATTGCTTAATGAATGCAGAGATTTTATTCCTCTTACTAAATGAAAGATTTGAAAGTACTATAAACTTCATGAAATCTGTGACTTTATTAATACAGTGCTATTATAATAAATGATAGGAAAAATTTATTTTTCAGATTTGTACATTAAGGTAAGATAATTTTATAATGAATGATTTTAAGTAGCCTCACTTAGATCCACAGGAGCAGAGGCAAAGGTAGGTTTTTAATAAAAGAACACTTTCAAAAACTTATATGCAGGCACAGGAAGGAAATGGAACATAATGGACAGTATTTTGAGAAGGCAAATACCAGAGGGCATAGGAAATAATAACTGGTAAAGCATTCAGAATTTCAATGGGATGTAGTCACCATTATGGTACCATGATGAGAAGGGTAAAGTAAAAACATGTTACAATGGTATAATTTTTTTTAAACTCACATTTGGGAAATAATATTTCAGAGTGGGAAAATCATTTAAATTATGTAATATGTGAGGTTCCTCCACTCAAGAAAATGAGATAATTCAGTATTAAATTTAGGGACCTTGTATTGGAAATTTATTGTCTACCATTCAAACTTACCATTACTCCATTATTCCAGCAAACTGGTAAATGTCAATGTGAGCTCATTTCTAAAAATGGTTTCCCAGCTGGTGGGTATGTTAAGGCACACCTGTAATCTCAGTGATTCAGGAGACTGAGGCAGTAAGATTGCAAGTTCAAGACCAGCCTCAGTGACTTAG